>JAAOWG010000642.1:0-13574 GCA_036491945.1 Paranurophorus simplex
GAGCAGACAAAAAATGATGTACACATACTTTAAAATATTGCTCGCTGCATGAACACGAGCAAACTTGAACGAACAAATAGTAAATCTTCATATGTACACATTCAAGATTACATACAACTGGTTCGTGAGCAAGTTCTTTCCCAACGAAAAAAGTTGCGTTACTACTAGAAAATGAGGTTGCCAACCCTCGAAATAAAGGTTACCTCAGGTCGCTACTTGTAATGTTTTCATTAATTATTATTGGACTTTAGCACATTTGCTTAATCCTAGTATCCAAATTTCCAAAAATTCTGGAGACAACGCAGTAAGTAAATCACTTTGTATTTTTAGGTAGTGTTTAGCTAACTTCTGTCATTAAAAGGTTATCAGTTAAATAAAGTGTAGGAGTCATATTGACGTTGTTTTTCAATTCTGTATCAGAATGGAGGGCAAGAAGCAGCATCCTAAAGATAAAAAGCAAAAGGGGCGTTCCAATGTGGCCAAAGAGGACGCGCCAGGCCCCATTTTTGATCCTGAAATTATTTCTTCAACGTCGAAAAAGCGAATAGCTCATAAGCCCAAAACAAACCAGTCTACTGTTCAAACAAAGGAAAAAGAAGTAGGAGGTAAGTATGATGTAGATACAAAAAAATAGTACAATAAAATCTTTTCGGATAAGGGGAACGAAACCGCAACAGGTCTGGGGAAAATTTTAAAATTCCTACTAAAAAGAGAAAAACTGCTGATAATAATTCAAAAGAAATTCCATCAACTGCGACTTCTAGTAGTAGTATTACAAGTACTAATGCCGTAGTTCCGAGTGAGGAGCGCGAGGAAAGAGTTCCGAAAAAAAGTGTAAGCTAATTTGAAATATTATGGGTTATTTCTACCAATTAATGTGGGATTGTAAAATGTATAGTAGAATCATTTTCAATGTAGCCCTCAAAACTAAAAAGTCTGCAAGAGTTCAGCCAATTGCAATAGTTTTTGGGTTTCTTTAGATTATACGATTTTTAAGGTTTCATTCTTGCAGGAAATTACCAACTATCTTGGAAGACAACTTATTGTCCAAGAATTGCTTAAACAATTAAAGACGGATTCCCATAAATTAAAATTTGATGCATCAGAATCAAATGTTGGACATTTGTATGATGCTATTGTGGAAATTTGCAGAATGAAAGAGGTGGAGGATTGGGACAAAGCAATTTTTGATCAGACAACTGAATTAAGGAATTTGTATCAAAGTAAAGGTGGCACATTTCCCACCAAACTAAATCTCACAAGAACAATAAAGAATGTGTTGTCTGCTCTGAATCCCGTTGTTTGCAGGATTCTGGTTAAACTGGCTGGTAAGTTCTATATTATAAGATAATTTTGGCAAAATATCGAAATTGTCCGTGTTGTTGATGCTTCTCTTTTATTAAAAAATATACAATATCTTTGTTTTTGATAGTTGCGAAGCAGCCCATCAATTTGGATAATGAGAATGAATCTTCAACTCAGAAGCAATTGGATGACATTTTGTTATTGCTTGGGGATCGTATCATAGGAGAAGCCAAATCAGCCCGTAACTTAAATCCAATGGTGTGGGGGAAAGTCATTGTTCTTTCCAATTCAAATGATGCCCTTTCAAAAGCATTTCCTTCTGCAGGATGCGAAGACGATGCAACCAAATACAAAACAGACAAGTCGTTAAAGATGGATCAACCAAATTCTGATCAATCTTTGTCATACTATTGTACTGAGATCCTTACTGAATTAGCCAAAGGCAAAATTAAAAAAATGGAGCCGTCAATCATTGTATTAAAAAGAGACTTGCTTTGTTTAAAGGATCATCAAACGCTGCTTTCGGGACAGCTAAAAGAAGTTGAACGTGATATGAACCACCTTTCAGATAGAATTGGTCAACTGGAAAAGGAAGAGTTAAAGGAAAAATGGAGCATGACTATACTTAGGACCTGCAGGGAAAATG
This sequence comes from Paranurophorus simplex, assembly GCA_036491945.1. Classification (NCBI taxonomy): domain Eukaryota; kingdom Metazoa; phylum Arthropoda; class Collembola; order Entomobryomorpha; family Isotomidae; genus Paranurophorus; species Paranurophorus simplex. The sequence goes on from JAAOWG010000642.1 coordinate 1,952, forward strand.
GTGTTTCGATTGATCAAATAGATGACATTTTGGACTTACTGCGAGCTGTTGCAGACTTGGACGTGGAACAATTAAAACTTTTATTGGACATAATTAGATATAAATAGAAAATAAAAGTGAAGAATAATTGTTGTTGTTGTTGTTGTTGTTGTTTGTTTAGTTTCTTTTTTGTTAGACTCAGCTTAACTTTGGGTATGTATTAAGTTATAATATCATTAATTATTTGTTGTTATTGATTTAGCAAGGTTAGTTCGAATAAAAAATGATTTAGTATGCTATACAGCTAATATTTGTCTGCTAAACTATAATATTTATCAGATTTTACAAATCCTACACACGATTAGTACTTGACATTCCTAAGCATGATTTGCTCCAAAACGTTCAAGCCTGCATATACTTGAAGATAATTCACGTTATTATAAACCCATTACTGTTATTCGAGTACTTTATTGAGTGTTATCCAGGTACTCTATATTTGAGAGTTATGTCGATATATTTCTGGAATTATGCCCTTTCATTATTGGAATTATGCACATTCATTTATGGAATTATGCCCACATATTTCTGGAATTATGCCGATTGATTTCTGGAATTATGCCCATTCATTTATGGAATTATGCCCACATATTTCTGGAATTATGCCGATTCATTCCTGGAATTATGCCCATCCATTTCCCCAATTGTGCCCTTATTTTTTTTAAATTATGCCCATTCATTATTGGAATTATGCCAATTCATTTATGGAATTATTCTCATTCATTATTGACGAGAGCAAACAGAAAATGATGTACACATACTTTCAAAACTTGCTCGAGACATGAACACGAGCAAACTTAAACATGAGAAACAACAGAAAAATTGATGTACTCATACTTTCAAAATTCGCTCACGGCATGAACATGAGCAAACTAGCACATGAGAGAAAACACAAAATCTCGTACATGTTCAAGATTACACACAACTGGCTAGTTTGCAAACCTGGAAATAAACTGAATAAAAGAGTTGCTTCGTTAATAGAATATGAGTTTGCCAGTTTTCGAAATAAGGGTTACCTCAGGTCGTTCACTTGTCATGTTTTCATAAACTATTATAGGATTTACCGTTTGCTCCTTAATTATGAATTTTTACATAGTGTTTAGCTAACTACTGTCGTTAAAAGGTAATCAGTTAAACAAGTGTAGCAATCTTATTGACGTTTATTTTATATTGAGATTAAGAATTGGGGAGCAAGAAGGAGCATTCTAAAGATAAAAAGTATTTCTTGTAACACAACTTATTGTGAAGTAGATTTCACCAAGAAGTTGGCAACTATCGCCTAGTTCCTAACTTTGAGAATAATATCTACCTCAACAAATTAATTTTTCCTATATAATAATAGACAGCATGCAAACATAAAAGCTTTGTTTTTCTCAAAATTAAAAGGATTAAATTTATTATTCTAAATACCGTAATATCTAGCGAATTACGAGGATCATTCCGGAACTTGCAATGGAAAAAAGACCACGGAAGAGAAATGGTTGGAAAGCAGATGAGGAAAAGGCTCTCATTGAAGAATTGCTGCGTCAGAAGCTTCTTTTTTCTCCAATGTATTTGATCAAATTTGAAGAGATAGTCAAAAATAAGGTATAACTCGTTCACCATTATTATAAAACATAGAAAAAAAATTTATTCTTTTGTAGTCACTGGAAAACCGGAGCATTGATCAAATCAGAAAAAAAATCTCGACACTTCGACAAACACCAGAGAAGTTAATTAAATATATCACAATCGAGGATGTAAAAAGAGTGCAACAATGTGACCCGGCAATTAAAGTCCACTTTGACCAATTACTAAGATTCCTGTTGGACAGGAGAGTCTACATGGAGTCGGAAAAATCGGAAGATGAAGAAGAGGAGCAGCAAAACACCGACCCTATGGATCCTGGAAAAAAGAAGGTAAAATGAAAGAAATAGTAGTTACAATAATGAGAATAGAATTCACTCTAAATTTCAGCTTAATTCTCCTTCAACAAGTAAAGCAGTTCAAAATTCTACAAGAGGATTTGAAGATGAGTTGAAAGCCCATTGGCAAGCTGCACTAGAAACTCAACTAAGATCTTATTTTTTTGTTGATTCACACCCCATGGTAACACCTCCCCGGACATTTAAGGAATTGGAAATAAAGGCGAATACAAGCATTTCACCTGCAAAACGTCGAAGAGGTTAGAAGAAAAACTATTGTATCCGTTCATTTTGAACTGAATATATTACTTTATTGAATAGTCTATGAAATCAGTGATGAAGACAAACATGACGATATGGATGAAGAAGTTACTATCCTGGACAGTCAGTCACCGAACCGTTCCAAACCACAACAGCTTGAAGACATCAACCCCAAAGAAAGCAAGGAACCCAAATTCTTACTGACTCTAATTACACAAAATGATATTGAAACAATTAAAAACGGAACAAGAGATGAGCTGTTGATGCTTTCTTCTAAATTCAGAGCTCAATGGGAGAAAACAGTATTGTCCACAAATAATGCTGATTCTATGGGAGTAGCTAAAAATGCTGATTATGAACTTGCAACCAGCAGCAATAGCATACTACCGAACCAATATTACAAGCCAGCCCATGCTGCTACTGCACGTGAATATACTATCCGAGGCAAAGGTGCTGAAGATCGCTGGGGGCCGCATTTTAATAAAATAACAAAACAACATACTTTATTCATTTCCATGAATCCCGCCTGTTTCACTTTGTTGGCTCAGGAATTGTTGAAGGAAAAGTCTTTGGTGGCCATCAACAAATTATTTGCTTCTCTCTTTAACAGAGTGCTGAAAAAAACGGACCAATTTTCTTGTTGGAATCAGTGGGAAACAGAATTCTTCCGCACTATCCATAATAAACGTTTCACAGGCTTTTTAACAAAAGAAGAAGTTTCAGACTTACAACATCTAATGCGCCCCTTGTACTACAGCGAGGAGGTGATTCAAGGGATTTGTGCATTGATGAAATCTTTGGATGATAGGAAGGATAAGGATCGGAGCATCGCCAAATGCTGCATCAACTTTTTAAAATGCCTCACAAAATATGCATTAAAGGATTATTTGGCTGTAAGTGCTTACTGTTTCGATTTTCAAACTAATAAATAACGCGGTGTATGTACAGATAGAAACAAATGATGAGGACCAAGATCTGGCCAAACGATTAGCATTCAAAGTATCGGAGCTGAACAAGTCTGAACGCGACTGGGCAGTTAATGTTCTGAAAGACACCATGTCGAGCTTATCCTACTATTAATTAGTATTATTGTAATAATGCCAACAACAATGCTCAATCAAACCAAAAATTGCATGAATCACCAGCTTAAATTGGCCTGTTTAAATTTTTACTCGATTAACTATAATATTTTTTAGCAAAAAAATGGAATAAATGTTGTGCTCTCTTAAAACAGTAAAAGAAAACAATATTAGTGAACAATTCAATTATTTCAACTATATCGAGGATGAACTCTTGGTCAAGTTTTTAAACCCAACCATAATCATAATCATGGGTCACACAACCAAAATGGTAACAAAATTTTGAACGTGGTCACTAAAATATTGCTCACTACATCAACACGAGCAAACTTGCACACGAGAGCAAACAGAAAATAATGCACACATACTTTCAAAACTTGCTCGAGACATGAACACGAACAAACTTGCACGCGAGAGCAAACAAAAAATTATGTACACATACTTTCAAAACTTGCTCGAGACATGAACACGAGCAAACTTGCACACGAGAGCAAACAAAAAATGATGTACACATACTTTCAAAACTTGCTCGAGACATGAACACGAGCAAACTTGCACGCGAGAGCAAACAGAAAATAATGCACACAAACTTTCAAAACTTGCTCGAGACATGAACACGAGCAAACTTGCACACGATAGCAGACAGAAAAGATGTATACATACTTTATAATATTACTCACTACATGAACACGAGCAAACATGCACATGAAAGCCAACAGAAATTAATGCACATTCTTTCAAATATTGCTCACTACATAAACACGAGCGAACTTGCACATGAAAGTAGACAGAAATTAATGCACATTCTTTCAAATATTGCTCACTGCATGAACACGAGCAAACTTGCACATAAAATAAATAGAGGAAAATGCTTTTTTTATATTGCCAACTATTTAGCAATAATGTTTACCTCTATAAACTGGTTTGTTTCATCGAACGCTTCTTCATTCTGTATGCGATCGCGATCTGTTTGTCAAATATTTGAAAGTTTGTAGCTTTTGCCAAAATAGAAATATCAAGTCCACAATTTTACTTTCATCTGTTTGTGGTAATTTTTTTATAAACATTTAACAATATATTTTTTATGTAAACTGAAGCAATATAATTTTAGTTACAGTAATACCAAATCAATGAATCACATTCAATTTCCAATTGAAGCTGTCATTAAAGCTGGAGCAGATATTGCTCTAGCTGCTGGTGCCACTAAATTGGAGGCCAAATTTACAGCGTACAAGCTTGCTGTAACTAGTGCCAAAGTGAATAAGCGTGACTTCAAGTGTATGATGAAAATTATATCAGGCAAAAAGATTGGCGAGGATAACATAAACACTCCGGATGATCAATTGAATGATGGTCTGAGTAGTGTGTCTGAAGCAGAGAAGTTTATTTTTTGTTCCACTATGGAATTACTTGATGAGGTAACTTGTTAATTCGTAAAGACGAGGAGTGTCTCCTAAATGTCTTTTTTTCAGGTAGAAAATTTATGGAATTTATGGTTTGAGGGACAGCCAGAAACGGAAAAAGAACAATTTATGAGGGAAAATGAGGAGGAATTGTTGGATTTAGATCAAGAAGTAAGATATTTATATATATGTGGCCTAAATATGCAAATGTAAACACTGATTCGTATGTATCTGTACTAGTTGGAGCCAAGTGTGGAAAACTGTGTTGGTTTCCTTCTGAAATACCCAATGTTTGGTGTGCCTTTCAAACATTGTTTGCTCTCTCTTACGGACAAGTATACTAAGCAACAAGTGAACAAAATGACACCCTCCGAGTTGATGTTAAGAGTGATAGAGAATACGCCTGTTAAAAAAGATGAAGATATACAATAGTGGAATAAGATAAATTTGTCCAAATTTGATGTATCTAATGTCGTGGATAAACGTTGTTACTGAATTATTGTACACCTGATATTTGTTACTTTAATTTGGAATAAAGAAACCCTAAAGTAATGTTGTTCATAAAGAAATTACATTTATTTTTGCATAGGAACCTTCATCAAGGAGATCTTGAACGCATAATGTTTGAGGTCTTTGATCCTAACATATTCCAGGAACATCCCATTTTGCTCCATATCTTTCTTCAAATCTAATTAACATTTTATCCAAATCTGTCGTATGGATAAGCAACAAAATCTCGAGAGCATGTTGGCAAACGTAGCAACAATATCTACTTTAAAAAAGCCAAATTGTTGCAAGCATTGAATCTTTGTTCATGTTGGCAACACGACGATCAAGTTTGACTTGAATTATCCTTTTTGGTCTTGTGTCAAAACGAAATAGGATACACTGATCAGGGTGAGTTTTTTTGCTCAATAATTGTAGATATACTATTTTAGAAAAAAATCAGCTAATTTTCTTGTTGCTTCTTTGCTCGGGTTACTGCTTAATTGTCATGGTTTCCACTTTCTTCTGCTTATTTAGTGTCTCAAACACCCGTGATCTGTTAACCGTTAATGAGTTCATCGTCAGAAAACAATTTACAAATTGCAGCCTCATTGATAGCTGCTGCCAAAGATTGGAGTAAGAAAAATCCAGACATGTCACATAGTTTGCTTCGAAGTTGCTCGCTGTTAGCTTTGACAGGGTTGGCTACAGGAACTGTTTTAGTTTATCAAGGGTATAAGGAACTTTGCAACCACCACAGGGAACTTTGCAACGACAACAAAGAACTAAAGGCATTATTGGAAAGTCAGCAAAAAGATTTGATTCATCAGAAGAAAGATCAAAAGAAAAATTTGACTAGCTTAAAACAGGAAATGAACCAAATGGTCGAGGCTCAGCGGAAGCATTTGAATCAATTACTTGGTTCACAGCAGAACAATTTGAACAATTTAAAACTTGATATGAGCCAATTTGTTGCCGCACAGCAGAACAATTTGAGCAGTTTTAAGCTGGATGTGAGCAAATTAGTTGAGGTACAAAATGAGCTAAAGCTAACTGTCAATGATGTGCAGCACAAGGTATTGGAGATGGGAAAAACGTTTACCGTAAATTTTGATCATATGAATGATAAGGTGGATAAAGTAAGATTACTGTTTTTTAGCATTATTTTGAATAGTATTAGTTTCACATTTTATTTGTTTATTTATTTTCAGTTGAAATGTGCCTTCAAAATGAAGGTCAGTGAACAGGGACGAGGCATGGAGAAAGCAAATACTGTTCCGCAACCGGACCATGAAAAAGTAATTGCTTTTTGTGATTTTTTTCATTTATATTAAAGAATTGCAATTCGCAGGAGGCCGGATCAACCAACAAGATTTTAAAAATGTATTTATCATCGATTGGGAACATTCAAAAAGAAAAATTGGACTACATGTCGTCAGATGAACTAATTGAAGAGCTTAAAAATCTGAACATTACTGGCGCTGCTAGTAATGGTAATAGTAATGAAACGGAGGAAGGCGACAAGACGGAAGGTTAAATGACGCTTTATTTAATATGGAATGATGTTGAATGTTTCTTTCATGTGGGTTTTCTTTTGATCTTATGTCACTGTTTCTTTAATTATTTAGTTTTATTATTGATACTGAGTTGTTAGCCAAGGTGCTCCAAACTTCAATTAATGGAAATAGAAGTAATGTTATCGCTTTAAGGAACTAGTGCATAGTTGTAGTATTAAAACCTTGTTTTTGTTGTTGCTAAGTGAAGTTAAATAAAAAACAAATTGATGTAATAAGAAAGAGTATGATTATTTTGCCGTTTATCCACTTCAATAAAATGGGTATGATAAAGTGGAGGATGCATTTTCACCGACTCATCGTGATCCAAAAATTACCAGCAATCTGGCAAAAGCATAATTTCAAAAATGACACGCGCATAATTTCAAAATTATATGGGCATAACTACATCAATATATTGGTATAATGCCAACGATATACGGGCATAATTCCAGAAATACACGGGCATAATTCAAAAAATATGCGGTCATAATTCTGGAAATGTATAAGAACAAATCCATAAAACTACAAAAATAAAAAAATCTCAAAAACGTACATGTTTTTAGTCCGGCTCGGAAAATATAAAACAATCAGTATATTGGGTTGATTGTGTAAGATTTAAAAAATAACCCAATTATATTAATTCTGCTACTATTTCATTGGAACAGCATTTTTTGTATGCAGACATTCGCAACAATATCTCCTTCAACTCTATTTTCAATCACCAATCACACAAAAATATTAATTGGCAATAGTGCGTTAACTGGATGGGGTATTTCTGAGTTCATAATAATCGTTGGGTAGGAATTGTTTTGTCTGTATTATATAAAACAACATCTCTTCATCGATCAAGTTGGACTTGATAAACTGCCTCGATTGCTTGATTTTTTTATGTGACTGAGTGGTACTTCATGGACTAAATATGGTTCCTTCAGGCAAGAGGAAAAGAAAGGTAAAACATCGTTATTTTTTTAGCTATTCTAGCCTAGCTATCATGACTCCATTCTGTATGTTTTGTATTTCTTACAGGACCAAGTTCATCCAATTGTTTACATAGGTGATCAAAGAGCATTTTATCCAATCTCATTTGCACAACTGGAAAACAACGGAAGGATAGATTGGCCCAAAGTTTTTGAAACATTCAGAAAGGTAACTGTTTAGTGCAATTTAAAAAAATCATAACTGTGTTGCAAGGCTGAAGGGATTTCCCGAAACTTGAATGCATCCGATCTGCAAATGAACTGGGACAATGCTTTTGGAAAATTTGCAAATTTTCGTGGGTCTGAAAAAATTCAAAAATTTAAAGAATGGTGCGTACAGAAACGGATTCTACAAAATAACTCAGCTGGGAGAGAATTCTTGAATTTCGCAGGGACCAAAAAAACAAAGGAAAGTGAAAAAATATGTAACCCAGCATATAATTCTACTACAGTTTCTACTACCGCTTCTAATAAAGCTACTACAACAGCAACGGTCCAAATTGCTGATGCTGAGCTCTCGGCTGATCAATCGGCACAGGAAGAAGCCATCATTATTGAAATGCAAGAACCCATATTCAAGGGACATAAATTTTTATTCATAAATCAAACGTTCAATGATGTATCAAGAGTACTTGCTAGAGCCGCATCCAAATTAGTCATGGTACGTTTCTTTGATTAAACAAACCAATATTAATATGTGTTACAGTGTCGGCAAGGTACTTTCGTGACAGTGCAAACGTTAGAGACGGATCGAAATGTAGTTGTTGTCAACTTTGGTCCCATGAATGATACTTTACATGAATTTGTTAAACTGTTTGAGGGACTGGACATTTATGTTGCGAATATTATCTTTTATTCATGTGACGTCAACAGTTTCTGCCTGGACGAAAAATTCCTAATGGATTACGGATGCTTTCGTAAGACTATTTTTCTCTGCTCGTTCGTTTATTTCTTTAATTTGAATCTGTAATTACCAAAAAAACGATTTTCAAACCATTTATTTATTCTCCTTTTCGTCTTTCATTTGTTTTTAATCCGTTTCGTAGAAAAATATTCGTTCTTTCCATCCCCATCAATCTTCCGAGACCACCCACTTCTATTAAGCACGACAAGCATCCTTCAACAACACAATAACAAGAATGAACACGATGATGACAATAATTTAACCATGTCAACAAAGAGTCAAGCACAGAAAACTACTACTGATTGGATTATTTTGGTAAATTTTTGTCCCACACATGTAATGTTTTTTTAACTCAATTATTTTTCGGGTTCCTAAAGGAGGCACATGTTTCGTTCCTGGATGCTAATATGCAGTTTATGGTTGATCCTATTCATGCAAATACTGTGGGATTCTTTCTTGAAGAGCAAGCTGCAGCCTACGATGCACCCAAGTTTTCATACACTAAACTCTCCGACGTTGAAAGAGTGCAACGAGAACCATTACTGGTAAGTTGGTGTTCACTCCCTTTATGTTAGCTGCATTATATGTGTTAAATGCTGTGCTGAGATATTTTATTTTGTTTTAAAAAAATAGATGAAGATGAGTGAAAGGATGTGTTTTCAACAAAATGTGAAATGGTACGGGACAATTCGGAATCCTGAATATGCAGAATGCTTGAATGCTATTTGGGAAGTTGAGGTTGGAAAAGACTTGCTCAGAGAAATTTTCTGTAAATTATCGAATTCATTTATTGCCCATCAGCATGAAAACCAATTTGATGCTTCCGGGGAATTATATAAAGTATGAATTAATTGTATGCACGTGTAATACAAAAAAGTAAGAAAGAATTTAACTCTAGCTTTCATTTTTTTTCATAGGATCCATATATTAAGCAATCATTTAATTCAAAGTTAATGATGGAAAAAAAGGTGATATCTTCAATTGATGAAATGGTGATACTAACCAAAGGATTTGGAAAAGTGGCTGAAGGATTTGTGGAATGGTTGGTTAATAATTTTAAATAACAATAGATAGTCGTAAGATATTACTACCCGATTTCATGTTGTAATAGATTTTATTTGTTGTCAATGAACTTACTGAATTTGCATTGATTAAGATAATAAATTGATTATTATTCGCCAAGTTACATTGAGTTTTTTTACATTCTTATTTCAATTCAAAGAATACTTTTTTCTCCAATTGATTCCGATTGCATACTAAGAATAGTTCGTATTTCTGCAAATTTTCATTAAAATTGGTCAAAGAGTTTTGAGTTCATTCAAAAGCAATTTTCAGGTTTTTTATTCTCTTTCCTCCAAAACCAAAACAATTAAATTCTGTTGAGATTTCTGGTTAAGAATTTCACCATAATGTCAATAATAACGTTATGTAATTAATTGACCTTTCGGACGTCTTCTTAATTGCCCGAATAGTGTCACTAACATTAGCAAAGGTAAAAGTTTTAAATTTGAAATTATATAGGCATAATATCTGATATCGTATGGGCACAATATGGCATAACATAAGGACATAATATCAGTATATGGGCATAACCGCTTTACACATGGGCATAATAATATTTCAACATATGGGCATAACATCGCACAACATGTGAACATAAGGGTGAAAGGCATTTGATGTATCGACCTGCATTTTTACGGTATCGTTTGACGCTGTGGCTGCAGATTTTTAAGAGATATAACAAAGCTGATTATGCTGATTTTGTTGTGAAATACAATAACTAAAATCGAAATATCCCTTAAAAATTATGGATATGACTTCATATCAAAATATATGTGCATAACTCTTTAAATATTTGCACACTCCATGCACACGAGTAAACTTGCACACTAGAACAAGAAATTGAATACATGTACATACACTTAAATATGGCACATGGCATGCACACGAGTGCACTTGAACACAAGACTACAAGCAAAACTAAAATTCTATGCATAGGCAAATATATAGCCCATATATTTGACTTTGTGTCAAAGAACTACTATATAGTAGTAGAACATTATACGTCCTTTAAGTTTCAAGCATGGAATCATGAAATTGTATACATATTTTCAATAATTTGAAAAAAAATAAATGCAATCTTGTTGCCAACCTATCCAGAAATTACCTATATCTCTTGTTGCCATGTTTAGCAATAATGGCTACCTCCAAGAAAATATCTAGCCATATTTTAACCGTATGGATATTTCTAGTTTTTTGCCAGCAACATTGTAAATACTTGCAAAATTTTATATGAAAATCAAGTTAGACTTGATTGTTCTGATTTTATTATAATCACCATCGTTATGCAACCGAAGAAAGAAGAAAATGGATAATAATTGGATTAGTAGTGAAAAATATCTTGATAACAATAAGCTTGACAATTGTTAGTTAAAGCAAACGACCTTTCATTTTTTAAATTTATTTTTCTTTACAGCAGACATGACAGGAGGGCTAAATATAGCAAAGCATGAGAAAACTGATGGTGCTATTGTTGGCAATGAAAAAAGTAAGTGTTTTTTAAACTTCTTTGCTGTAATCCATATATATTTATAATAGCTAATGATGAAGAAGACTACGAAATAATATGGTCTTCAAGCAGACGGAAACGAGCAAGGATGGTAGTTTTAACAGATGAATCTGAAGAAAGCGCTTCAGCTGATGTTATTATACTAACCAATGAAGGAACACAAGATGATGGTGGCGAAGAAAGTGATGATGAAATTGAAGATACGAGTGAAAAAGGCAAAGGTAAACTTCAGTTAATCTTGATTGACCTGAATTTTTTTCAAAAATACCCTACGGTAAGCTGAATACTATGGCGAAAACCGTAAATCGTTTGTTGTCTTTAATTTAGCAAACAAATGTGGTAGTGTTCGCCAAAAAGAAGCACTCTAACCCAAGCTATCAATGGACGTGGAACGGTGAAAACATCCCAATAGCCCAATCGTACACCTACCTAGGCGTTCCTCTCTCAC
>JAAOWG010000643.1:0-13503 GCA_036491945.1 Paranurophorus simplex
GAATAACCCCCACCGACCACCAATCACACAACTGAGTATACCCAATCCTCATCAACACCTCCGGCGCAATATAATTCGGCGTCCCCACCAAACTGTGAGCAAGGCAACGTGGATTCCTCCCCTCCAAAGGTTTGAGTCTGGATTTACAGTTGCAGGCTTCAACACAGGCTTCACAGTTGTTGTAATATTTGCTGTTGTGGGTCCAACGGAAGCCGGTGCAGAGGCCAAAGTCTGTGAGTTTGATGTGACCGTCCCGATCGATTAAAATGTTGTCGGGTTTGATGTCGCGGTGGATGAAGCCCATTTTGTGGACGGATTCAACGGCCAAGGTGAGTTCGGCAATGTAGAATCGGGCGAGTTCGGGTTCGAAAATTCCTTTTTTTATTAGTAAGTGCAGTGCAGTCAGAATGTTTTTCTCACAAGCAAATAACGGTTCATCCGTTTACAGTATATTGGAAGTACAATCTACAACATTGGCGTAACAATGATTGGCGACTGCTCAACTCATGACACCGGATCATTCTACGTATTTCAAGAAAAATTGATCTCATAATTGAAGGAAGAATTTATTAATGTTGGAATTAACCTCAAGAAGATTAATTACTTTTCTGATGGATGTGCAGCACAATACAAAAATAGGAAGAATTTCATCAATCTGTATTATCACGAAGAAGATTTTGGCTTGCAAGCAGAGTGGAACTTCCATGCAACTGCTCATGGAAAAGGACCTTGCGATGCCCAAGGAGGGATAACCAAAAGACATGCATGATTAGCATCATGGCAAGGTCAGAAAATAACAACTGCACAAGAGCTATTCGACTGGAGTATAGAGCACATCAACAGTTTCAAATATATATTGGTGACTGAAGATGAAATCAACAACAGGATAGCTGAAAAGATCTTGCCACCAGGTTTGAAGAAATAACAACTATTCCAGGAACACAACAAGCACATAGAATCGTCATTGAAGATGGAAATATTCATCTATATGAGACTTCAAACGACAAAAAAATTATTGCTTTTAGAGCTGTCAACACTCCAGCTTCAACCTCCATTCAAGCAACAAGAGCAGATTGAAGCAGTTTTTCTGCAATTCAAATAATTTCGTAAGTGCATTTAATGGTTTCTTATGGTTTTTCAGATCAGTTCGACGTTGTTGGTGGTGATAGATTTCCCTTTAAACTATAAACTGTTAAATCAGTAGACAATTCGTGCAGTCCTTGTTTATACTCCCTCCCTTTGTACATATTAGTTTCGCTTGTATATATGTACAATTTTTTTATTTTAAGTATAGATAGAAAGTAACCAACTGGCGCGATTAGCGCGAGGGGTACAAGGCTGTAGCTGCCTTGCTGATGACTGGATTATCCGGCATGATGAATTAATTTATCATGGCCTAAGCATGGTCGAAACCCAATGGTGTTGTGTGCATGAACCCAAAACAGATTTAATGTTAGTATTTCGCTTAACCCCCCTAAATTACCACCCCCACTATGGAGTTATCAGCTTTATTTTAATAATTGGACTCAATCTGATGATTACAACACTTTCTGCATGCCAAAGATATTTTGCCCCCCATAAGGAAAACCTAACCACACCCATTTAACCACTTAACCACACCCAACTGACACGATCATTTGTGTTGGTGGTGTATTTCAACAATTACAAACATGATATTGGACTTTTTATGGAATCCCACTTTTTCTCCTTCCTCCCTAAGTGAAGTTTCCTAATAATTTCCCCTCATAAAAGGCACTCCCGCCTCATTTTTGGGAGGCCTTATCTCTGGTCCCTTTTCTTTGCTGTTGATGGGTCTAGTGTCATTTTTGAGATATCATCAAGACGTTCAAAATGCTACAAGTCCAATCAGCAGCAAAGAAAAGGGACCAGAGATACACCTGTTTGAAATTTAATGGGTTACACCCCTAAAACTCAATATTTCCAAATTTTTAAATGGGGAGACCAACCATTGAATAATTTAAGAATTTTTGATATAGCCGAGAGGAGGCATTATTTGCTTGTTATCTCACAAAAAATTTTTTAATTTGCCCCAATAATTTAAAATGACTATAGCGTGGGTGTGGTTACTATTTTGGGGAAAAAAATTCGGCTACAGTATACCCCCATGTAGCACTATGAATTACGCTTGAATTCATAAGTTTCTGAGACACCATCCCGCAAGCCATTGGTTCACTTATAATTGATTATCGTTTTCCTCGTCATGTAATTTTGGAAATTACATGACGAGGGTGAACTTCGTAGACTCACAAATCGCAATCATGCCCTTCCTGTCTAACTCCAAGTGTTAGTAGCATTAAGGTTAGTATTATAAGGAATTAAATTACATGATTTTAATTGCAAATGTTTGGTTAAAAATTTTTATGCCAAGGGAGTTTTTCAACGAGATTTGGAAGGGATTACGCGGATTTCTCAATCAAAACTCAGTAGAGTTATTCAAGATGTTTCATTGGCTCATCACACAAAAGACATTATTAAATTCCCAACAACTATAATTTGGACAACGCAAGGGTTTGGTTCAATGGCAGCAGGTCTTTGGAATATTATTGCTAAATAATCAACAGTTAAAAAAGCTAGGAAGCAAGGCCCTGTGTTTCTTTCAACCAAACCATCTATTGGTTGTTATTGCTTTCTTGCGTGTGCAGCTTATTTATTCTCAAAAGAAATCATGTCATGAGCAGCCCGTATAAAAAGGTGCATATTACTCCAGCATGCATACGGAAATTCTCGTGCATAGTAGAGTAGGCGTGATGAAGAAATGGGAAAGGTCAGCCCTGCATGAATGCCCTACAGAATCCATGTCATGATTTGCATGGAATTAAACAAATGTTGGAAAACCTTTTTTTTCTTCACAATACGCAGACCACCGAAAAAAACCGTTGGTACTACCCGCTTATCTGCTGCTGCTGCACTTATCTTAAACCCTTTGAAATTGTTTCCCCCATTTCCTCTAACCCATCACCGCTCAACATCTCCTAAAAATGTGGCCGGATATGTCACACAAATCCAGCCTCGTCCATCCCTTCAGGAGTACGTACAAAGTTCATATTTTTTATAAATTGAAATTTTATTTTCAAAGGTGAAACCGTTCTTCATCAGCCCCTTAAAGTCAATCCACTTAATCAACACAAACAATATGGTAGAGTTGACCTTATCATGGGTTATAAATTAATTTGCAATGTCAACAGAAATCCCGGATGGGCTAGACGCTCTTGTTGAGACGGAGCATTTGTTCATCAGGCAACAGTCTGCTGGTTGGTAATTTGCCAAAAAAACCAACATTTTAAAACAAATGACACGCATCCTTCAGCTCCAGCTCACTCCTCCCCCCACCCCCAATACGAAGTCCTCAATAGTGAAGGGGTTGTGATTTTTATGGCAGAGGAAACAACGGACACAACCACCAAAGCATGGTGTCGTGGTAATTTTCTAACCTCTTATCCCCGCGTGTGTGTGATTTTTATGCAAAAGGGACCAAACCCTTTGATGTGAGGATCCTTATCCGCTCAGGGCACTACAGACGAGAAGTTTTGAAGATGGAGGGGGAGCCTAGGAGTTGTGCTTGTGGGGGGGTGCGGATTTTTTTTTTCATTCATTTAAATAAATGAATATGGTAAAAAGTGACAAACCCTAATCAACAGGACATCACACTCTATTCAACAAAGAGTACATTGGGGCTAATAGAACATGGAACAGAACAGTGCCCTTCAACCCCTCACTATTTGGTTAAGGACGCGGAGGGGGGAGAGATACTGGAAATTTCCAGTGCACCCACACCGAGCAGTTGTTTTAGCTTTGATTTAGAGGTTGGGGCAGAATTTGACATTTTTTTACCCACGCAAACAAATTTTGGGGGTAAGGGGGGCAGTGTTGGGAAAATTGCAAAATATTTGGATGGGGGGGCGGATGTTTGGGGTGTCAAATTCAATCAATCGTCGAAAAAGATTTGGAGTGTGAGTAATAAGGCGCTGCTTTTGGCTGCCACCTTTTTGCTGGTAACGAAAGGTCCTAGCTGTGGGGTTGTTTGAATTTTTGTTGAATTTTCAGAACTTCCAGTATCAAAAGTTGTAACTCAACTGTACCAAAGGGGTCTTAGTGGGGAAGAGTGGGGACATTTTATTTTTTTACAAATTATTGAGTTAGGTTAAATTGCAATTAAATCCGATGTTTGCAAATTTCATAAATTCCTTCAACCCACCACACTGAGTACTTTATAGCGTGTCGTGGTCATAAAATTAAACTCGCAATCTCATAAATATGTAAATAGGTTATTGCGCAATGAGATTCATCAAAGATATAATACCTTCACTTGCGGCTTTTTGAACCAGCTCCATGCTGGTGGCTTTTTATTTCCCCTTTGGGAAAGTGAGAAAAGTGAGAAAGTCTAATGAAGGATTGACGTGTTTGGTTTGTTCTACACCAGCGAGAACTAAATTTGAGAAAGCAGTATAAGCACAAGCACTAAAGAAATCACTCACAATGATTTATCCATCAGCGTCAGGTAGGTCCCCTTTTTTAGCGTACCCCACTTTTAATGGACAAACACAGGACCACCCACGACCATCACCCACCAACCAACCCCCCTTGAAGATAACCTCTTATCACTGCAGAGCAAGAGGAGGGGAAGTCAAGGGCTCATTCCCCTCCCTCAAGGTAAACTCCACTCACCACCCAATAAATAAACAAACTTCCAATGTGTTCCCATAGCAACCTGGACCATCCAAGAGTCCCTCCAAGGTGTCACCCACTTATTCATTAAACAAACCGTCATTTCCGCAGAATGTGAGCAACTTTGTCCATTTTTATTTTTTTATTCTATTTTCCCCTGTATTCCATTTTTTAAATTTTATCCCCCCACAGTCTTCCTCAACGCGCTCAACCGATACGAAATCCTCAACAGCGCCGGAGAACGGCTGTTCCTTGCCGCAGAAACAACCGACCTCCTCACCCGCCTCTGCTACGGCGGATTTCAACCCTTTCACATTT
Organism: Paranurophorus simplex; assembly: GCA_036491945.1. NCBI lineage: Eukaryota > Metazoa > Arthropoda > Collembola > Entomobryomorpha > Isotomidae > Paranurophorus > Paranurophorus simplex. Next base: position 5,005 of record JAAOWG010000643.1, read on the forward strand.
CAATCTACAATTCCAAACGTGTTTCCCCTCCGCCCCCACTACCCGATAAACGGAAAAAGGAACCACCAAATTTCTTGGAAATCCTAAAAATAAGTGGAATCCCAGGGGTTTGCCAAGGGGTTGGGGTGAGATTTCAAATTTCACCACGATGCAGTCATGATTCATTCATTCCCCCCAGCACATCAACATCTTCGACGCAACCAGCCCCCTCGGAAGCATCCAACAACTCCAAAAATACGGCTCCCCCCTCTACTCTGTGAGAACAACGATGGGGGTCGAGATATTGCAGATAAGGGGGCCGGACATTGGTCGATGTTGCTTTGGTTGGCGGCCGCTGATTGGCTCACTCGAGTTTGAAATCATTGATCCGAGAGATGAGACGATGGTGGGGAGGATCATGAAGCAGTGGGGTGGGTTTGCAAGGGAGATTTTTACGAAAGCGGATATTTGGGGGATTAAATTCCCACCCGATATGGGAGAGGGGGTGAAGGCGTTGGTGTTGGCGGCTGTTTTTTTGATTGTGAGTGGGGGGTGGGGTGGTTTTGAATTGATTTGGTTTTTGCAGGATTTTCAATATTTTGAGAGGTAGTGGGGGGGATGTTGCTGTTATTTAAATCGTTTAATGCGAGTTGGAATATGGAGTGGGTGGAGTTGCAATTTTTATTTGCATTTTTCCAGTTCATCTTTTGAATGCTTTTTCAGCACGTTTTTAAAAAAATTGCATTTGAAATAAAAAATACGCATCCCCCAATTTAAACAATTTAATCTACTAATCCATGTGCAAGCAAGCAAAAAAAAATCACTCCTTCTTACTCTTCCCCGAGTCCATCTCCACCTCCACCTTTGCTTCCTTCTCCTTCAACTTGACCACACCCCCAAAGGCCCTCGTCACCGCATCCGCCAGCCCTCCCAAAAACAGTGCACAAAAAACATTTTCAAACGGAGCAAACGGGTCATGTATCCCGAGGAGGATTGAAGAGATCTACACTCATGGGACAATGTAGTAAATCTCAAAATCTCATCCTGCCCCCTCACCTTAAAATACACAAAAAACACAACGATCCCAAAATACAGGAGCGAATGGGGTGCCGAGATTAGCTCCGTTTTCTTATCCAACAGGAAAATGAGGGCGGCCGCGGCGCAGGCTTTCGTTGGGCTTGGAAATGCAAATTTAAAATCAAAAACTCGTCACCATGCCAACTAGACAAAAAAAAAACTCACAAACTGGGCTGAAGTATCTCCACCGCCCCAGGCGTCCACACCCCCCTCAAAAGCCGCTCAAAAATCTTGCAGAACCCCGCACCGTTTCCCTTCACCGTCCCCACGGCAACGGCGATGAGCGTCCCCGTTGGGTAGATCTTTAGGGAGTGGGCGACCCCGTCGTGGACTTTTTTGACCCTGCGGCGCGTGCGCGTCCGCGCAGTATCGGTGAGTTAAGGCTAAGGGCACTTTACCTTACCTGTAAACCTCCTTTAAAACAGAGAGAATCAGCTTGAAGGGGAGAAACTTTGAGATTTTGAAACCCGCATCGAATGGGCAGTAAAAGACCAGATACCAGACCCCGGTGTAGAGGAGGAGGTGTTGGTTGGAGTTGAAGGGGGCGAGGAGGGGTTCCTGTGGGAATGTCAGTGTGGGTTTGAAAATTAAAAAGTGGACGTCATACCCCCAGGAAAAGGGAGGCGAGGAGCCCTCCTGCAAATATCTCAACCATGCAGCAGATCCATGTGGCCAGGGGGTGTCGCCGGCTGAACGTTTGCGTTGCTGTTGGGTATGTGCGTTTAATTGAAATTTAATTTGGAATTTCTTACTGGAGGTTAGATCTTCTCGAACGTGGAGGCAGCAGAGGGCCTTATTACAAAAAAAAATGAAGCAACGCATATGAAAAAATATTCCAAAAGTAGTTACGGCATGAGCAATGTCAAAATAGGGAAACATCTTTAATTTCGTGAGCTGATTCGCCACCTCCAAAAAAAGTTCAGGGTCCATCTTTTCAAAAAATTCCAACGACGGACGACGAGGATGTAAAAATGTAAAAATAGAACTCACTCTCGAGCTCTTTCATTCGAGACTTTAATATCCGGTGGCGGGAAAATTCAAATTCAAAATGTTGAGATTCAAATTTTTTCCAAGGTGCTTTCACTTTCTAACCCCCACCACCTCCTCCTCCTTCTCAACAAGTTCAAAAAACAGTGGGGCCGTGTTCTACAAAACCGCTGCAGAGGCTGTTCACGACATTCCCGATGGTGCAAAATTACTCGTAGGAGGTGAGTGATCACGTGACTTTTCAAACTTTTTAAAAACCCAATTTATCCAGGATTCGGCCTCTGTGGGATTCCGGAAAACCTAATTTCCGCCCTCCTCGCCTCAAAAATCAAAAACCTCACCGTCGTGAGCAACAATGCGGGGGTGGACAACTTTGGACTGGGGCTACTCCTCAAGCAGAAGCAGATTAAGCGGATGATCAGGTAAATTCACACACGGATTTCCAAAATCTGGTCCACTAATTAATCCAAACAGCTCGTACGTGGGTGAAAACGCGGAATTTGAACGACAATTCCTCAATGGGGAGCTGGAAGTTGAGCTAACCCCACAGGGTACACTCGCAGAGAGGATCCGAGCGGGTGGTGAGTTTTAAATTCACAAAAATAAAACATTTTTACACTTTTACCACCGTAAAACAGGCTCCGGTATCCCCGCCTTCTTCACCCCCACCGCCCACGGCACCCTAATCCACGAAGGTGGCAGTCCCATCAAATACACCCCCACGGGTCAGGTTGAAATATTCTCACAGGAGCGGGAATCCAGGGAGTGGGGGGGTCGTGGCTACATTCTCGAAGAAGCAATCCGTGGGGACTTTAGCCTCGTTAAAGCGTGGAAAGCGGACCGCCAGGGGAATCTGATATTTCGAAAAACGGCGCGAAATTTCAATCCGCCGATTTGTAAAGCGAGTAAAATCACGATTGCGGAGGTGGAGGAGATTGTGGAGGTGGATGCGATTCCGCCGGAGGATGTGTGAGTTTTTTTTACAGAAAGAGTTTTTTGACAAGGTTGGGTTAGGCACATCCCGAGCATTTATGTTCAGAGGGTCGTACTGGGTGCAAACTATCAAAAGCGGATTGAAAAGAGAACGTTGAGGGTGCCGGTGGATAAGCCGTCGTCGAATAATCCGGCGAAAAAAGTGAGGGAGCAGATTGCGAGGAGGGCGGCGTTGGAGTTTAAGGATGGGATGTATGCTAATTTGGGGATTGGTGGGTTTTGATTGGTGGAGATTTTTTTTAAAAAAAATTTGAAAAAAAAAAAATTTTTTTTTCTTTTTCAAAAAAAAGGAATGCCGATGCTGGCCTCAAATTTTATTCCAAAAAACATTACGGTTCATCTGCAGTCGGAGAATGGGGTGCTGGGGTTGGGCCCTTTTCCACTTGAAGGGGAAGAGGATCCGGATTTGATTAATGCGGGGAAGGAGACGGTGACGGTGGGTTGGAATTCATCCAAATAATTATGTATAAAAAATAATCGCAGGTCCTCCCGGGTGCAAGTTACTTTTCAAGCGATGAATCCTTTGGGATGATTAGAGGGTAAGGAATTTAAATTTTTTTAAAAAATTAAAAAAAAAAAATTTTTTTCCAGCGGCCACATCGACCTCACAATCCTCGGAGCAATGCAAGTCTCCCGCTACGGAGATTTAGCAAACTGGATGATACCTGGGAAATTAGTGAAAGGGATGGGGGGTAAGCTAAAGCACCCTCTCCAAAATTAAAAAATAAAACACGCACGCAGGCGCCATGGACCTCGTCTCCGCCGCCTCCACAAAAGTAATTGTAACAATGGAACACACGGCCAAAGGAGGGACGCACAAGATCCTTCCCAAGTGCACCCTTCCCCTCACCGGCAAAGGGGTGGTCGACATGATCATAACGGAAAAGTGTGTTTTCACCATAACCCCCACCAAAGGCCTTGAACTAACTGAACTAGCAGAGGGGGTCACCCTTCAAGAAATCGTCGATGGCACTGGGTAATTCACGCACACACTCCAATCATTAATTTAAAAAATCTTTAATCCCCACAGCTGCGAGTTCACCGTCTCCCCCCACCTCCAAAAAATGCAACAAAGCTCCGCTTAACCCGAATCATAATGTTTCATGTAGGATAGAAAAACGTTCCAAAAAACGGTGGCGCTATTCACATAGAGCAAGCGAAGGTGGGGTGGGATCCACAGGAAATTTATAAATTGACAAATTGGCCACAACGCCCAGTCCACCTATTCGTCACATATTTTTTTGAATTGATTAAAGCTTTAGTTTTCAAAAAAAAACCACCTTACGAGGTAGACGAGTGGGAATTTTGCGCAAAACTCGGCCCAACTTTCCCCCAATGTTTTCCCTTCCAGTAGGGCCATTGGGATAAAGTATAAGAGGGAAAAGAGGGGACAGGCGAGTAGTTGGTCAAGGAGGATTTTTTTCCCGATGGTCGGAAGGGTTTTGGATGGGAGGTGGTGGTCGAGGGTGCGGTAGAAGAGGAGGTGTGGGGGGCCTTGGAGGAGGCCCACTGTTGCTGTTCTGCCTGCGGTTTTTTTTCAAGATTTTTCCGGTTTTTTTCAGTTTTAACCAACTCACCCACTCTACGATAGTCTAGTCCAGGGTGGAGACCCCTGTAAACTTCAATCTTTTGCTCAATCAGATCACCACCGATGAATAGAACGCAACCCGTGAGGGTATTTGCCACCATTCCGTGGTTTTTAAACAGGTAGCTTATTCTGGAGATCATTTTTGTGAAAAATTTAAAATTTCAAATTTTCTCGCGCCAAAATTCGAATATGGGGTAATTTGAGAAAATCCCGGCGGGCCTCCCCAAAAAATGAGTTCCGACGATAACCTCCAACAAACCCACACTGATAGTGACAGCAGTGGCAGTGGTGACCACGGTAAGTCCTTGTTTCCAAAAAAAACCCAAAATTTAAGACTTTAAAACAGCAGAACCACCGGCAAAGTCATTCGCCTCCATCCTCCCAACCATCAAAGTAACTCATCCAGCATCCAGTTCAATCCTTCGTCCGAGTAAACTGCATACGACCCCTTCATCCCAGCAGAACGACTCCTCCACCCAGGTCAACGCTCCGCCAAATCCAAACCCAACCTTTGTTCCATTGAGTAAGGACTCCACCAATCCACCAATCCAGGATGAACCACCCAATCCCAACGATGAAGCTGAAAAAAAAGACGCAACTTTTCTTTTTGGTGAAAACCTATCGGATCGAGTGAGTGAGCAGAGGAAGAGGAAGTTGGATCAAGATCAAGAGGAGGTGGTGGTGGATAAAAAAGTTTTGTTGTTGGAGGAGAAGGATTTTTCGACGACAGCGACGGGGGAGGAGGGGGAGAGGAATGTGTTGCAGGTTGGAGTGAGAATTTTAAAAAAATTTTTAAAATTTTGGAAATTCCAGATCAACTGTCGACTCTATTCTTTCGAAAATGCGAATTGGGTGGAGAGGGTTAGAAATCATCATTCAATTTGTCAATTTATTTAATTTAAATTTAAATATTCACCCAGGTATCACGAGGTCTACTCCGACTAAACGATGTGAATGACGAGCCCCCATCCTCCAGATTAATCATCCGAACCCAGGGCTCCCTCCGGTTGATGTTGAACACTAAAATATGGAAAGGGATGGTTGTAGAACGTCCGAATGATAAGAGTGTGAAATTTACAGCCGTTGATGGGGAGAGTGTGGTTAAAGTTTTTCTTGTGATGGTGAGGATCTTTGTTTTTTTTTAATTTTTCAAAAAAAAATTTCAAAAAATTTCCAAAAAACAGGGAAGCTACAAAGATATGAACATGTTGTACAATGCATTGGATGAGAGGATTGCTCTTGAATAAAAATTTGTTTTTTTTTCAACTCGCCTCATTTTCAAATCCCATCCACCCCACGCCATCTAGCGGGCATTCAAGAGAACCACTCATCATCAAAATTTTTCAATTTTCGGTCAAGTAATGGAGCAACTTCAACTTATCAATTGTTGGACCCCCCAAGAAGCAGGACTTGTACAGATTATCGAACTTTTAAAAGAGTCACAATCACCGGATACTTCAATACAGCGGGTGGTTCATCAGGTAAAATTCAAAATTCAATTTTAAAATTTAATTTAAAAACCCCCACCACCCCCCCTCATTCTCCAGAAACTGGAAGAACTCTCAAAATTCCCAGATTTCAACAACTACCTTATCTACGTCCTAACCCAACTCAACCCCGAGGGAAGAGCTAAACAATGGCCCAACAACCACGACTTCAAAATCAGTAACACCCCTAACCCTCTATATTAAACATAAAAAACCCCAACCCCTTATTTCAGGCGACGCGACCCGCTCCCTCTCCGGCCTCATCCTCAAAAACAACCTAAAATCCCACTACGACCAACTCCCCCCGGAAACCATAAACTTTATAAAATCCGAATGCCTCTCCTCCCTCGCGGACGATTCCAACCTGATCCGCGCCACCGTCGGGATCCTCATCACCACGATCCAAGCAAAAGGGAAGCTGGAAAACTGGCCTCAGCTCATCCCTTCCCTCTGCAATCTTTTGGATTCCAACGACTACCACGCGGTGGAGGGGGCGATAGGGGCGCTGCAAAAAATTTGTGAAGATTCCGCCGATGTGTTGGAGGGGGATGAGGTGAATCGACCGCTGAACGTGCTCATCCCAAAGTTTCTTCATTTTTTTCAACATTCGAGTCCGAGGATAAGGTCGCATGCGATTGGGTGTGTGAATCAGTTTATTGTTTGCAAGAGTGGGGCGTTGCAGGCGAATATTGAGGTTTTTGTGCAGGTGGGTGGGGTTTTTTTTTTCTTTTTTGTTTGATTTTTTTTTTGTTTTTTTTTATATTTTTATTTGATTTATTTGATTTTTTTGATTTATTTTATTTTTTTAATTTATTTAATTTTTTTTATTTTTATTTGATTTATTTAATTTCATTTAATTTTATTTATTTATTTTATTTGATTTTTTTGATTTATTTTATTTGATTTTTTTATTTTTTTATTTTTTTATTTGATTTTTTTATTTGATTTTTTTATTTTTTATTTATTTATTTATTTGATTTATGTGATTTATTTATTCATTTATTTAATTATTTATTTAATTTTAGTCCCTCTTCCACCTCGCCGGAGACGAAGACACTGAGGTAAAAAAAAATATTTGCCGAGCTCTAGTGATGCTGTTGGATGTGAGGCTGGATCGGTTGTATCCGCATATCGGGAGTATCATCGAGTACATGTTGGTGCGGACGCAGGATAAGGACGAGTCAGTGGCGTTGGAGGCTTGTGAGTTTTGGTTGAGTTTGGCGGGTGAGTTTTTTTCAAAATTTCCAAAAATTTCCCAAAAAAATTCAAAATTTCCAAAAATTTTTCAACATTTCAAAAACTTAAATTTAACAGAGACCCCAATCTGCGTTGAAGTGCTGAGCCCCCACCTCCCCCGCCTTGTGCCCGTCCTCGTTAAAGGGATGAGATATAGTGAGATTGATATCATTCTGCTAAAGGGGGACGTGGAAGAGGACAATGAGATGGTGCCGGATCGGGAGGAGGATATACGACCCCGCTTCCATAGGAGTAAAAGTAAACATGGGTCGGGGAGGGGGGAGGAGCATCATTTGAGGAATGCGGAGGATCACGAAGAGGAGGATGATGAGGATGAGGATGATTCGGGGTTGTCGGATTGGAATTTGAGTGAGTTTTTGGGGTTTTTTTGAATTTTTTCAAAGTTGTATGAAATTTTCCAAAATTTCAAAGTTTTTCCAAAATTTCTAATTTTTTCCAAATTTTCAAATTTTTTCTAAATTTCCAAATTTTATCCAAAATTTTAAAGTTTTTTCCAAAAATTTAAAGTTTTTTCCAAAATTTTAAAGTTTGTCACAATTTTCAAGTTTGTCACAATTTGCAAGTTTTTTCCAAAATTTTCAAATTTTTTCCAAAATTTCAAATTTTTTCCACGATTTTCCAAATATTTCTAAATTTTATCCAAAATTTTCCAAAATTTCCAACATTTCTAAAATTTTCAAAAATTTCAAAAAATATTTTCGCCCACAGGAAAATGCAGCGCCGCCGCACTAGACGTCCTCGCCAACGTATTCCGAGACGACCTCCTCCCAGTTCTCCTCCCCATCCTCAAAGAAACCCTGTTCCACTCTGAATGGGAAGTCAAAGAGAGCGCCATCCTCGCTCTGGGGTAATTCGCGAATTCCTCAATGTTAAAATAAATTCAAAATTTCAGCGCCATCGCCGAGGGTTGCATGACCGGTATGATCCAACACCTCCCCGAATTGATTCCCTACCTCATCCAAAGCCTGTCTGAAAAAAAGTCCCTTGTGCGCTCCATCACGTGTTGGACGTTGAGCCGTTACTCCCATTGGGTCGTTGCTAATTCTCCGCATGAGCTGTATCTCAAACCGCTGATGACTGAACTGCTCAAGCGGATACTTGATACGAATAAGAGGGTGCAGGAGGTGATGG
>JAAOWG010000644.1:0-13489 GCA_036491945.1 Paranurophorus simplex
TGAACCCCCCCCCCCACAAATCTTTACACACCAACATTAATTGTGTTTCAGCAACATTTTGGGCATTTTGAGCATGATGCAAAAACTTTATAATAAAGAAGTTTGCATTGATAACTCTTGTATGAGAGTGGAACCCAATCTAAATAGAATCATGGAATCATCTAGAGATGAAAATAAACTTAAAAATGTTTGGACACATTGGCATAGACAAATTGGGAGGGATGTTACCTCAATTTACATATCCTTGGTCCACTTGTTAAATCAAGGAGCTCGTCAAGCAGGTTGCCATTCAATCACATTAAGATCAACTTATTTAATGCTTGGGTATCGGATGACGAAAATAATTGTTTTTTTGTGTGTCAGGCCACTCGGATATGGGTGAATGTTGGAGAGAGGAAACTGAAATAAGTGATTTACGAAATGTGGCTATAAAATTGTATAATGACGTCAAATACTTTTATCAGCTTCTTCACACTTTTGTACGATTTAAACTTGGTGAATTCTACCAAATGGATTTCAAGGATGGTCCAATACCTTCTCATTTGTTGGGTAATAAGGGCATTTCCTATTTTTATTCATGTAGATTAATTCCCATCCTTCAATCCTGTACCCTATATTATGTAGTTGAAAAATTGGGTTGGATGTAAAATGCAAATATGTATGCATAAGGATTAAAACAACTTTAAGATTAAGAACTATGAGTGAATATTTTAAAATTTGCAAGACACTGACAAATTACTCTTTAGGGAACATGTATGCACAAAATTGGCAAAGTTTGATTGACATAGTGTGGGAAGAAGAAAAAGAAGAGGTTGGTGAGAAAGATGAGAATCCTTTAGTAAAATCTCTTTTACCCCAAAATGCTACTGTGATTGACATGGTGAAAGCTGCTGAAGAATTTTTTGTCTCAATGGGTATTCTTTCTAGATTGAATCATCCATCCTATTTTCAACTATTTCTTTAAGGAATTCCAAAATTACCCTTGTCCTTCTGGAACAATTCGTACTTTGAAGATCAAAAATCAGAGGCGAGGAATTGTCACGGATCTGCTGCAAATATGTTTGGAATTAATGAGCCAGACTATAGGATGATGATGTGTGCTGAAGTTAAGGACGAGGATTTGATAACTTTTCAACATGAGATTGGTCACATTGTTTACTTCATGGCGTATGACAGGCTACCAGCTATTTTTCAGGTATCAAGATACTGGAAATCATGCAGAATCCAGTATTTTTTGTGCTCCTATTTTTGTCTCAACTTTCTCTTTCATTCTTGAAGGATGGGGCAAATTCAGCTTTTCATGAATCTGTTGGAGATTCTGTTACTTATGATCTTAAACCAAAGAAAGGGAAGATGAAAGCATTATTGAAAAGTGGAATGGCAAAATTACCTCAAATTGGCTATGGATTAATTATGGATTTCTGGAGATGGAAAATTTTCGAGAATGAAGATTCTACAATGCACTGGAATGATTATTGGTGGAAACTGCACAATGAATTCCTTGGTGTAACTAAACCAGATGGCTATGTTACAGAGGAAACAAACAATCTGCTGGATGCAGTGGGGAAATTTCATATTATTGATAATACTCCTTATATTCGTTACTTTCTGGCTTCATTTTTACAAATTCAATTTTATGAGTCCATGTGCAAGGTGGCTGGAAACAGTGATATGCATTCTTGTCAAATTCGTGGCTCCAAAGAAGCTGGAAATTTATTATGGTACAATTTAAAAGATGCAAAAAAATGGAAAAGCGTAGAATCAATTTACATCAATGTTAATTTTAAATTGGATATTGTAGGAAAATGATGAGACTCGGAACAAGCAAGCATTGGTCCCTTATACTGGAAGAGATGACTGGGAGTCAAAAAATTAAATCTGGTCCTCTTTTAAGGTACTTTGAGCCATTGAAAGTTTGGTTGGAATCCAAGGTTCGACAACACAACTTGACAGTCGGTTGGTGATTTGTTAATACATTATGTATCTCTATCCCTATTGCTTATATTGTCAGCTACTATTTAGTACATTGTGCTATACAATGTAATGAAACAAACATGATTAAAAAGTAAAGCTATTCCTGCATTTGAGAAGTCGTTTTATTGAAAGTGGGTAACAAATATTTTATAAATTTATTCACTGTTAATTGTTAGGACTAAATGATGATTGATGGTAATCTCAGTAAACTTAGAAATTTGGTTTTGTGAAAGTAGTTGAAAGGCTTTGAGCATCTGCCGACGGTGACTCTTTTACACTATTATCTCCTTCATCCATAGAGCTGTCGTCATTCAAGAATTTGTTCAGATGAGGAATCGTTGCACCTTCCACATCCATATCGTTGGACCACTGAACGCTAGTTCCACACAAGTTGGCAACAAAATTCTAAAACAAAAAAACTTAAATATTAAGCACACCTATATGATTAGTTAATTCCACACGTACTTCATAATCAGCATCATTTTGAGTTGTAGTATTTTTGTAATGCTTGCTCATCAAGTACACCGAGCTAAAAAAAGAAACGGCTTTTCCCAGTAAGCTTTCATTTTTTTGCCACTGATCCAAATAAAAAGTTGATAGTTGTTGGTAATTGTCCTTCATTTTAGCTAGCCTCTCATTTTCAACCTAAACGTAGTTCAAAAATACCATACAGTTGTCATTATCGCATGTGTTCATCACAAACCATGAGATGATGATAGTTGAAAAAGTCGTTCACGTTTATTGGAATTAATGAACTTTCAGCAAGCATGTCTTTGCGTATAGTATTGATTTCAAGATCAAGTTTCTTTAGTCTGGACTTGGCTTTGTTCTGCCTGTCAACAGCTTGATCACGTCGCAGTTTCAAAGGTTCTAACTGTTTCCTAATCTTTGCTGTTTTCTAGAATCATGATATAGACGCATGTTTTTAAAATCATCATCAGCTGATTTGCTGTCAATCAATAAGAACTCACTTTGTCGTCAGCACCAGACTTTAATTTTGTGATCGTCTGAATTCTTCGCTCTTTGACACCAATTTTAGTTGATGCCATTGAGGTAGTTGAATGAGCGTCGCAGAAAGTTTTAGAAACATCTCTTTTATCCAATGTAAGGCTCAATACTTTTGCAAGTGATCCCTCATAAATAGTATTACCAGATGGATAATTTATTCGATTATCATTGCAAATTGAACTAGTACTACTACTTTCTGTAATGAATGCAGGTTCGTTTATAACGACGTCCTATAAAAATTGAATATGTTCATCAAACACTTTATGTTTGTCAAAATGCAATGTAAAACTTACGGAAGTGTCAGTACCAACATTTACTTTAGGAGCGTTACATTTACATTTAGCTTTGCACTCACTCAATTCTTGCTTCAGTTGTTCGATTTTATGACTCATTTCTTCAACTACTTTAGTGTACCCAGTCAAACAAGCGGAGACGGACACTGTGTTCTTCCTAATCTGTAATATGGATGAATTTCATTAATGATATCTCAAAAATTATGTAAAGGTATACCTGAAATTTGATACGTTTTGCTCTATCTGCGTATTTTAAAGTGTTGAATGAGTCGTCGTAAGAGAGATTCGATGGAGAAACGTTTGCAATCATGACGGTTTTACAATTTCCACCTAACGAGTCCTTCAAGATTCGAGTTAGCTTGGAATCGCGGTATGGAATGTGGTTTTTGCCATCTGCAAGTGCATTGATACAGTTTCCTGTATAAAATAGAAAAAAAAGATTATCAACAATATTACACTCTAAGAACTTTGTTTACTTCACCACTCGTACCTAATGATAGTAGAGACTTGTTTATAGAAGCACCTTCCCGAAACCGGTTTCCTTTACACCCAGTAGCAGCTCCTTTCTGAAATTTCATTTCAATTAATTAATAACAATACAATACAACCAAGTCAACTATTATAAAGTGTCATTATTAGTGTTGATTAGCTAGTATTACACTAAATACATACATACCTCAGATCCAGCTAAATCCACCATAACAAGCTTAGCAGACTTGTATGTGTTTGTCAATTCCGTGAATCGTTTCCTCAGTTTGATGTAAACCTTAAAAAATCAATAGTAATCAAATGTTTGAATTTCACCAAACCAATCTATACCTGAAATACTGCATGAGACCTGGAAGATTCTGCGTTATGATCAGTTGGATGCTGACTTCGAACACTGTTTCCTTGAGCAAGCATTTCCAATAACTCAGTAGAGTCTCTTGGTTTATGAGTACTTAAAGAAGAAATAACCATGTTATTTCCATCCTCCCTAACTTCCAGAACTCCAGCTGAAACTTGAAGCAAATCTCGAATCGTTTCATTGTACACCTGAAACATGTCCTTTAAAAACTCTTTAATTTTTAATACTTCTACTTACTTCTAAGTATGAAACTGCAACTTCCGTGTCATACTCCTTCTCCATTGCATCCAATCTTCTGTACAATTCCATAACCGTCTGATAGGTCAATCCAGGATTATCTTTAGACCCAATCATTGTATGAGTCTTTCCAGATCTAAATCATTCCAAATTTATTTCACCTCCTACCCTTCAACAACATATATTACCCAGTGGCTCCATAGGCAAAAACTGAACAATTGAAGCCATTCAACAAAGTATCCAACATAGGATTAATCACTTCTTGAAAAATAATGGAATTTGTTGAATCGGGGCCATAAACATTATCAAAGGCCATTTTAGAATCCTTGTGCCTCTTCCCTTGTAGATCTACGTACATATTTATTTTAATATTCCACCCCTTGCTCCTCTTACATTTCTGCCGAACTCCTTTATAATAAAAATCCTCTCCTTGATCATCCGGTGGATCAAACACAACCATATGAGCATCCACAGCATAAACAACAGTTCTAAATATAAATTTCCCTTAACATACATAACACATACGCTCTGAATACTATTTAAAACAATGGTTACCTTGCAGTGGCCGTAGTTTCCCTTAAATTTGGTGGTCTCACCCTCACAACCACTTTGATATTTCCTCTTTGAATTGAATTATCAACGGCAACGGTTGAAAGGGCCTTGGCCGCTTTGGTTAATGCAAATGTTGAAACCATTCGTCTTGCTGAATTTGGTTTCCATACTCCTCCCACCCTTGGAGATTTGACCATCTACATAAAGGATAGCTTTACCCTCCTCCTCCTCCTCTTTTATGAGTACTTACCTTAATTTATAACAAACAAACAAAAGATAAAGTCCAGTATGATGATGATTTTATGAATTGTTGTTGGTTCTTGTCGTTCTTGTGTGTGAATGAAGATGATGATGGTGGTGGTGGGATTGGCGGCGGTTGGGGAATTGTTTCCCGCTTTGATTTGAGCATGCTGTTGAAGGCTGTTGATTGGAGTGTGGTTTGTATTCGTCCTCCCGGGTTTCTTCTTCATCACATCATCTCACATCATCTTCCAAAGAAGCAACAAGTCCTTGGAACCACATTCATGGCACCTCAATCCCCTCAGCATCCGCAGGGGACCAAATCCCTTCCCCCAAGGGATAAATCCCCATCTCCAAATCCTGAAGGGGTCTATGAAGTGGAAGATATTGTGGATTACTATGATGGAGCTTATAAAATCAAATGGAAGGGCTATGAGAGCACTGAAAACACTTGGGAGCCCATCAACAACCTCACACAATGTAAGGAAAAGTTGTTGGATTTCTATTTAAAGAGGAAACATGAGGGGGAGGAGGGATCTCAAGGCTCCGCCGGAACCAAGAGGATTAAAAGAACCAAAAAAGAGATCCCCCCAGATCCAAGATCTTTTAAGGAGCTGTTGGATGGGTTTTATCAAAGGATTGGAAGGGTTCCATCCTTTGAAGAGTTAAACGTAAGGGACTTGATGGAATGACGTGGAATAAGATGGGATAATTTATAAAATGTATGGAGAGCAGGTGGCTTATGTGGCGTTGTTGAATGGGCGTGCTCAACGCTGGCTAAGGTCTCAGGTTCAAAAATCTCTTGCTCAAGTTGTGGACGAGGATGAAAACAGTGTTGACTTGAATGTTCTTGAGATACAGGCTCGCTACTGTTTGGCTGAATTGCAAGCTGAAACTGTTCATATGGAATTGAAGGTGAGGGAAGGGGTTTGGTGGTTATTTGGTGAAATTTGGTATTTTGTAGGCGTGGGAAAAATCATTAAATGAAATCACACAAGGTGCACCAACTATTAAGGTTGAGAATACAGTGGATTTGACCGGACCAGCAACAACGTTTACGTACATAAATGATTATCTTCCGGCTGAAGGTGTAATCATTCCTGATGATCCACCAAGTAAATGGCAAAATTTTTGAGAGTACGAGATAATGAGAATTTATTTTAGTGGGATGTGAATGCGAGTTGAATTGTACTCCTATGAAGAGTAACGAAGATTGCTGTACTATGGTGCTAGGGAATCATGCTTCCTTCTACAACTCTGGAAAAAGGTTAGATAAATTATATTTTGAAATGGTTGATTCCATACTAAACAAATTTGTTTTTTACAGGGTTAAGGTTCCCGTGGGTACTCCAATTTATGAATGGTAAACAACTATTACTCTTATTATGTTGTAGCCTCTTACCGTTATCGTGCATATCATTGTAATTCACAGCAATAAAAAGTGCCGATGCGACAGTGATTGCCCAAACCGGTAAGTAATTTGTTTCTTGTTTTTTTTTCATTTGCATATGGACTAAAGCGTTAATTTAACTGCAGAGTGGTACAAGATGGAATCTTACCGCTGAAGAAGAGGAAGTTTTGCATTTTTCAAACCAGTAATGGTCGGGGCTGGGGAGTCAAAACTCTAAAGGTTTCTTTAAATCCTACTTGAGTATATGGTTTATCAGAGGTAAATTCCAATTTATTTATTTTTTTACAGCCAATTGCACAAGGAACTTTCGTATGCATGTATGTTGGAGAAATAATAACAACTTCGGAAGCTGACCGGAGAGGTCTTATTTATGGTAAATGATGCATCAACGCTGCCTGACTGATTCGAAAGACGCTAAAGAAACATGAAACTAACGACAATTTTGTTATTGTTCCAGATGCAAACGGGTGCACCTATTTGTTCGATTTAGATATCAATGAGTCTGATGTTGAAGGAGAAGAATGTCCTTATACGGTGGATGCAGCAGTTTATGGAAATATCTCACACTTTCTGAACCATAGCTGCGATCCAAATCTGGCTGTATACTCAGTCTGGTCTAACTGCTTGGACCCCAATTTGCCAAAGTTAGCATTATTTGCTATTAAAAACATTGAAAAGGTAAGAATCTGCTTTTTACTTTATTGAATAAACTGCTATTTTAAATTTTAAATGATTTTGTAAATAATTAAGGGTGCGGAAATCACTTTTGATTATAAGCGAACTGAGGGCAATCAAGCTACAACTACTGATCTCAACAAAGAGGATGCTAATCTTCCTCCCATCAAGACGAAGCAATGTTGCTGTGGTTCTACAAATTGTCGCAAGTTTATGTTTTAATTTTCGAAACAGATACGGTTCTTAGCTTTGCATAATATTCCAGAAAACACGAGCATATTTCTATTTTTAAGTCATTGTTATTAGTTTTTACATGGTACCATTCCTTTACGGAATGTAACTTATGTAATTGTAAGTCGTGTAATTCACCGCTTTTGTTAGATTGATTGTAAACTGTAATAACTATTGATATGTAAGGGGCTTCAAATGTTGTTACGAATTAAACTTTATTGACGTTTGCTGCAGGTATATAACTGTGTGATATTATTGGCAAACTATTTTTTATTTAAACAAGGATACTTGTTAGTACTACAACTAAAGGATGACGGATGTTGAACCCAGGAAGGTGGAGCAAAGTTAGCTGAGAAAACCCTTTCAACGTTTAATATTTCAATTCCATCTTCAACGTCAATAGTATGATATCTTGCGGTTAACTGGTTAATCGCTTGGTCCTCAATCTAAAAAAACAGACTTTTTACAACTTGAACATGACAAATTAACTTGTGTACCTGCATCAAGTTTAGTGCTTTGGTAGTTGCTTTCTCGGAATTCACTTTTTTTTCAACTTCATCCTGTAAAATTTCCTTGAATGCAAAGTTTCTATTAACATCTTCGATTTTCCATGGGTTTTTTGGATCTCGGTTGCAAGTAGAGATTTCTTCATGGGGCTCCACATTTTCTTCCATTGATTTAACATTAGAATTATTAGATCCGTTGTTGAGATCTACATTTTTCCACTTTGTCCTCTTTTTTTTTGTCCCTTGTGAATCATTTCCTTGAGTGGAAATTTTGTTGAAATTTAAAGAACTGTGTGTGCTAGCAGTTGGTGATCTTTCTAATAATACCTGAAGAAGAGGTTCAGGGGAAGATTTAGGAGACGGAACACTTTTTAAATTTAAAATACAACTCCCGTTAGTTTTGGCATTTATTTCCACGTCCTGTAAACTTGGAAAGTCAGTAAGCTTAAAATTCCTTATCTTCTCGTTGTCCAATTTTTCATTTGCTTCAGCAACTTTTAACCTAGTCATTGTTTGACTAGGGTTTGGGAAATTATATTTTCTCAATCCAAGTGGCACAATAGGCGACGTACTGCCAGTTTTTTCCGCATTTGCAATTAGCTGAGGGGAGAATGATGCTGACTTTGGGGTTTTTGTGTATGTTATGGGACTTGATAACATAGAATCTGTTTCAGTGATATTACAAAGATGTACCGAAGTATTCAGTGGTGTGTCATTTTCACTTTCAGAAACACGAGAACGGATTCTCTGCCTATTTTTTGACATTTTTGTTGCTGGTTTTTTAATTTCTTCGTCCTGAAAACAAGCTTCAATTTCGTTTGCAAGGTCGTTGGAAATATTTTTGACTCCGATCTCGAACAAATCTTCTGTAGGACTCTCAAATGGTCTTTTTAAATGTCTTGATTGTAACGGACTGTGAAGCTCATAGAAATAATTTGTAAGATCCTTCACAAGATCTATTGGTAGAGGGTCCAACAATCTAAAGAAGGAAAATAGAGGATGAGCAAAAGTGTATTTGGATGCTTATGATTTTACCGTGTTTCTAAAACTTGAGCCAAATTCATACAGATAAGTTGCATGCAAGTTTCTTTGAGCTGTGTTGCATTAAATCTATCAGCTAAATAGAGCATTGTAGTGACATTTTTAAGTGACACTAAATCTGCTAATGCCATCTCAACAAGAGTGCGAAGACGTTGCAAAAATAAATTGTCACTGACTGCCAAAATCTCGGAAAGAGCATCAAAACTATTGACAGGCAAGTTGGAGATGTTGTCTTCATATCTAGGCAAAACAAACATTACTACCGAAAATATTATACGCAGATTAAGTATAGATATTTTTAAATTACAAGAACTCAAGTAGGATTTCCAAGCACTGGGCAGAGAAATTCATTTTAATAGGCTTTTCTGACGAGCGCTGTTAAAAAAAGTTAATTGAGTAAAATATGTAATATGTCAACTTTATATGTATAATAATAATAACACGATGGTACAAGATTGATGGTTATAACATTCTTACCTCCAACCAAACGTTAGCAAACAACATTGAGTGAAAATACTCCGAACGAGCCACCAATATGCATCTATGTGCTTTGAACAAATGTTGATCCTTGCTTTCCAATGCAATATCAGACAAATTTTCATATACTTTCCGATTGAAATGTCTTGGTAAAACCTCAAAATGGGGTTCAGATGATTTCAATAAAACCAAATTGTTCACAATGATAACTTTTCTTAAAGCTTTACACATGTTTTCAAGTTCAAGTCGACGAGCAGAATCAATTGTAAGTTTCATGACATCCAAGTCTGGAGGAAAGATCACGGTTCTTCCTACAACTAACAGATCACAGGAATAAGAGTAGATGAACTGCAGAATTTGGTCAAAAATCGTTGCATTGATGCCTTCTAAAGGAACAACAACAGGTTTCTCGTCCTTCAAACTCGAGACTTTTTTCATCTCGGAAACAATCATGCTGTACAGTTTTGAACATCCTGAAGCAATGACAAACAAATGAGCAGGAAACCGTCTATTTCCAACCTATGAATGAATACGCAAGAAAAAGTAATATTAAATTATTATCATGTTTATCAAGAGTTTAATTAGTCGTGATTGGTATGAATGGACATTATTATCATAACAGTGTGTACCTTCAATACTACATCATGTAAAATGTCCTCTTCATTGGTTTCCTCTAATATTCTTTGCATATCCAAAGTAAGTAATGATTCTTGGTTGATAGGAAGAGCAGTGAGCTCAGTCTTTGGTGAGGCTTGAATGATAGCAAAGTTCTTTCCTTGTTCGTCACTTGTAATGCTCAGTGCAGAATAAACATTTTTGATTTTGTGAATCTTAATATATTCTAATACACCAACAGCGTTTGAAGTATCTTTCCCTAAAATTTTATACATGTTAAAATTGTAAACAACGAAGGAAATTGACAATTACAAATATGCTCATATATATATATATATAAACAAACCTTTCTGAAGGCGCCGATTTCCAGTCGAGATCTGGAAGTCATTATAACTATTTGGCGAATTGTTCTGATGACGTATTTGCCAGTTCTGTACACAAGACGGTTCATTGAATGGTTTCCACACTGTTTGGAAGGCTTCTCCACACCTTGTTACAAACAAAAGACAGGATTGACTAACACTTAAATCGACTATGTTGAGTACACGACTTGAATTAAATATAGCACGGCTAAAATAGCCACTGGATACTCCAGACTGAAGTGCAGATACTTCTGCTCGCCAAATAATAATTCTTCCTGTAGATGTCAAGATCAATAATACCAAATAGTCCGATTCTTCGTTCACGAGAGATAGTTTCAAACTCTTTTCTCCTTGATTATCTCCCAAATTGCCACCAATCACTTGAAGTTTGACGACGTCAAACTGCCTGCAAAAATGGTTTTGTTGCAGTGCAGCTATCAATTTTGTACAACTTACTTTGCATTTATCTTTAAACAATCAAATTTATGCAAAACGTAAATAATACCAGAATTGGCTCTGGCTACTGTGCAACATGTTGAAGCAGCGAAATGAGTGAACTTTGTGTCTCCGTCTGGATCCCAGCATATTTGACTCACCTATGTAAAGAAAACATTTTGCATCTAAAAGAAATTTAAGAGATCCGAGTATGCATAGCTCCCAATTTACCAATTTAGGTTCGAACACGTTATACCCCTTGTCTTGTGCATGTCCAAGTTGACCTCTATTCAAACCACAAGTATATAATTTATGTGATGTGTAAAACACAGAGTGATATCTGGCCGCTATGATTCCTTCTATAACAATTTTCCCTATGCCGTCAATCGTCTTTGGCATTAATGTTTGTAAGACGGATTCTTTGTGGCCCAATTGTCCATAATGATTAGAGCCGCAACTGAGCACCTGATTGATATTTTTATTAAAATCAATACTATCCTCTGTAAAATAACAAGAAGAAATTATTAATTTATACCCTTCCATTTTCCATTAAAAATAAAGAATGCTCAACACTTGCAGCGACAGCCACACATTTAGCAGATGATCGAACATTAAGAAGCTCAGGTTGCAATGCCGTTATTTCCAAACCAATACCATGCTGTCCTTGTCGACCTGCTCCACAGACGTAAATTTCTCCATTTTGAGACAGAAAAACAGAATGAAAAGCAGATATAACCACCTAAAAGAAAAGCAACTCAATTTCACGCCGAACTCACTATTACAGTCCAGGTTACCTGCATTATCCGAACATTATTTTTCCTGAATAAATCAATTTGTTCAGGGACGAATCTAGGTTGTTTGATTGCACTTCCAAAAGCTAAATTATCATTTGTTCCCCAAATACATAATTCCGTTGGATCAGAGGATATATTTACACAAAACTCCCTTGGGCAGTCTGTATTGCATAATTCAAAGGCTGTCATCCCCTCATTGTCCTTCACAGTAACATCCGCATTGAGCTAAAAACAAAAGACTTTTTACTAGGAAGCCAAACCCAATAAATTATTTGCCCTTACCTTAATCAATGCCCTTGCAATATGAATCTGTCCATGGTAAATGCTTCGGTGAAGTGGAGTGTCCCCAGACATTTTATCTTTGGCATCAATATTTGCACCCCCTCGTTTAATCAACCATTCCAATGCCTTTAACTTGATGTAGTAGCTTGAGTAAAATACTTGATGAACTTACCTCTGTATTTCCAGTTGAGGCCACCACATGCAATGCCGTTCTACCAAATTCATCCCGAACATGTGCATAATTAGCACAAGTCTTGAGCCAAAGGGGAAGTGCATTAATGTTTGTAGCTGCAGCAGCAATATTACAAATTTCACGTCCATGTAAAATACTGCAACAATTCTCAAGACATTCTACCTCATCTTTTAACTCGACTACACTAGACATTGAACCTAACCAAAGGGTTTATACAAACTTACAAAAATAAGTACAAATCAACTGTTGATAAAATGTACAAGATGTTATTTCCTAAAGCCGGAGTCGTAACCAAGTGATCAACCTTAACCTAACCTAATTCTCCATAATTTTAAGAATACAAACTCTACAACCTTATTCCAACATATTTCATGGAAATGGAACAAACTTGGGAAACAAAGATGATGGGATTTGGACTTGAAATAGTTTCCATTATTTCTAAATGGATCATTAGCCCAATGAAAGTTGAACTTGAATGCTGCAAATATAAACATAATTTATAAATCAAAGGAGATGGGACTTACAGGGTCTTGTTGATAACTCCTAAGCTCCTTCACAAGTCAAATGAGATTAAAGGTTGTAATTTTTGAGGATCAATTCAAGATAATTTTAGTAAGGTTTGAAAAAAAGATTGATGAAAACCCGGTTCAAGTCACCCCTCAATTTCCCAACAACTCCAACATCATCAGTCGTCATCAATCTCTATGTTACCACTACCTTTTTCATGATGCCATAATAAACGAGCTACAAAATATCAACAAAGTTGATCATCTGGTCGCAATGTCCGGTCGCAGTGTCTGGTCGCAATGTCCGATCGCAGTGTCCTGTCGCAATGTCCTGTCGCAATGTCCGGTCGCAGTGTCCTGTCGCAATGTCCTGTCGCAGTGTCCTGTCGCAATGTACAGTCGCAGTGTCCGGTCGCGGATGGTAGTATATAAAGGCCCCACTTTTTTCATTCCTTATCCATTATTTTTTGGAATCTCTTCTTGCTCTCTCTCTCTGGACCCTGCTGCCTTGCCCTTGCCTTGAAGTGGACTTTACCATGGATCTTCATTTAACTGTAAGTTGCTTGGGATAAAATTATTTCTCATGAAAATACTAATGAAATGTTTTTTTTTTAATTTGTTGTTTCACAGATTCCCGAAGCCAACAACAACCAGGACTCTGGGGACTCTGGATATGCTACTGCTGACTCCACTCCAGATTCTCATTCTCCAATCGATTGGGATTCTCTTGCTGCAGAACTCAACAAACTCATCGATGATCATGATCTTGGGGACATTCTGGAGCCTCCAAAGCTGCCACTACAAAACCTT
>JAAOWG010000645.1:0-13441 GCA_036491945.1 Paranurophorus simplex
GGGGGGGGGGGGGTGAATAATATTAAACATTTTTGTTTAAGTACCCATTTCTTTCATAAGTTCCTCATCTTGTGTAAGGGTTGTGACCGGCATATGATGAGCTCCTTCAACGGACTGATATCTCCTTCCATTGGCAAATAAAGCTCCGGCAAAGGGACCCTTGGAAAAGGCCCTTCCAATACGAGAAAGGGACATTCTAATCACCCTTTCGCAATGAATGCTTATAGGCATACAGCAAAAAGAAAGAGCAGATGAGACGGGTTTTTTTGATGAACAAAATTTCAAGGGCATTTCATGCATGGAAATGCATTATGTATTCATAAATACGCAACGGAATTTTTATTTCAACAATTATTGTGCAAATGGGTTATCAATCTCAATTCCACCATTGGGTAGGTTACGTGTGAGACGAATAAAAATCGTCTCATCCCCATCCCCCAATCTGTCCATTTCTTGAAGTGGAATAACTACTGGGTGCTCCACCATATTAATCCTACACCCGGGTCGTCTTGCATGATAATTATCAATGGAATTGGCCGTTAATCTCGTGAAATGCACGTCAACCCGACAAAGGGTTGGGATAGTTTCAAATACAGCAATACTTCGATCCGTCACACGACTCCCACTAATGTCAATCACCTAAGAACATTGGGACATTGACATAAATATTGGAAATGTACTCTCAACTCAATAATTACTTTGAGTGTTGTTGAATTTCGAATCCTTGTGAGACAAATGTCTGTTATATAGTTATGTTGATAATCAACAAAAGCATCGTATTGCCCAACATAATATTCTTCAAGATTTGGGATCACGGCGAATGTGCTGAATTCAATACTTCCTATTTTAGCATCAGTAAGATCCAACACCTACAACAACAACAACAACAACAACAACAAGTTACAAGTTGCAAGCTTCTCTTGATAAGTTCTTTACTCTTACTTTTAATTGTTTAAATCCAAATCTACTGGCAAGTGCAACATACGCAAAACATTCACCAATGGCCCTAACTCCCCTTAACCACAATTTCTTCAAATTTGAAAGTTTACTTATCGGCATAAGGGAATGAGCCGTTACAAATGAGCTGCAATAAGAAAGATCTAATTCCTCCAATCCTTCAAGAACATCATTTAAATTCTGAAAAGAAAATCATAAATTCCATTCTTACTTTCATATTTCCTCTCTACCTTGAAGTATGCGGATTCTTCCTTCACATTCCTGATAAGGGTTCCCTTTAAACTAAGGGACTTGAGTGTTGGGGGTAGACCCGTAAGAAGGAATTCTTTTCCATCAAATTTTTGATTAATTAATTCAAGTCTTGTGAGGGAACAACAAGTCGACACTATTTTGTGAAGAAGAGAAGGAGCAAGGCTGGCCGTTGTTCCTTTATTTAATGGAGATAAAGGAGAGGAGATGGATACCCGGGTTGTTTTAGAGGACACAAGTTTAGAAGATAAGCGGAGAGATGAGATATCATCTGGTGGATGTTCAAGGGATTTCCAAAGGCTACGCTCTTGAGAAAGGAGATGAAGACGACGGCAAGTTCTTAACACACTCCAAACGTCACTTGACGATAAGTAACCAAGTATCATAAGGATAACTTCGTCAGATAAGGAAGATAAATTACAAGAGGAAGTAAACATTTTGGTAATACAAGATTTTCTTTAAATAGAAAGTTTAAAGTTTTAACAAAATTTATTTCCCGCTCCAAACTGGGGCTTGGTGAGATTCATATTTCAAAATTCAGGGAATATGAGACGTTTAAGCAAAAATCAAAAACGTTGTAATTAATGCGTTTGCAAGTCAATGCAGACGCTGTTCCAGCTTTAACAGACATTAATCCAAGATATAAAATTAAATGCAGCCCATTGCAGCCATAAATCCCTTCTGTATACATCATACAACAGCCAACTCCACGCAACAGCTATTTCCTTCAATTTTCTTTAATTCATCTTTAATTTATCTTTAATTCTCCAGGATTTTAAATTGATAAAAGAAGAATTTGGTGAGGTTGTTGTTGCGCATGAATTTCCTCTGTCTCTCCCTCCTAAAAGAATATTTTAGTCTTCTTATTCGTGTGTTATGGGTATAAAGGAGTTGTAATGCTATTCGTGGCTTAGTCACATTATGTCAACATTCTTTCCTCCCACAATTTTAAATTATAGAAACAAAAACTACTTTGTGTGATTCTACAATAGGAAAAAAAATACAAAAAATAAAGAGTCACAATCTATGCAGAATTGCACCTGGAATTCTCCACCTGAACCCTATATACACACATCAGCTCTGTTGGGTGCGTATTTCCGTTTACTTTCAACGGAACAAGTTATTATTAAAACTACAAAAAGATAGGATAACAACATATATGTATATTTAATTAGTGATAACATGATGAGATCCCTTCTGGGCTCACTCTCATGACGTTACAAACAGTTCAACTAACTTGATTAGTCCATCAACATCCTCTTTGTTCAAAAAAGTTTTAATGTCAAAGTGAGTGGGGGTGGTTTCTGTTCAAATAATGGGACTACTGAATCTGGAGCAAGATTTGGATAAGCCACAAGAAATGAGTTGTTCATCCCCTCTAACCTCAAGTCCAGTCAAATACGGAGAATTAATTGTACTTGGGTAAGATATGGAGCCCTTTAGGTCATCTTCATTTAATCATTTTAAAAGTTATAAAAGAAAACAAGTCCAATGGTCTCATTATCATTATATAAATGAGGTCATTCAGCTCCAAAGGAAATAGGAGGCAGGATCAGCTCATTTCCATTTTGAACATTTTGAGCTGATTTTAAAAAGATTTCATAACATTCCTTTCCTCTCGTCTTGACTCATACAGCCTCATACATTTATAATTTAATCTTTTTAATGGCCCTTGCATGTAAAAGGAGAAAAAGAAGGAACTATAGTAAAAGGATTGAACGATAATTTAGCCCTTGTGCATGTTCATGTATGTATGTATATGTATACACAAGATCAAAGGGGGTCACATAACACGCGTGTGGGGGTCCTTTGCCCTTCAATTTGCAGGGACACATATGATAAACATTTTATTCCCAAATCCGGAAGAAAACATTGTAGTTATCACAACGTTTAGTGTAACTGTGAACAAATACGTGTGTACATACAAGTGTTAAACAAACAATGCAATGATCTCATTGTGTACATTCTTTGAATATGTATTTCTACACGTTCACACATTCATCCTAAAGTTTTCTCTCTTCACCAAATCTCTTTATAATCCCCACCCACACACCCCCTCATCCCCACATCATGGTGTAATAAGATTGTTGGCATTGTTAACTACGCACCACATTTCCTTTTGATGTGATTTCATGATTTCCGTTGTGGTCATTAAGCAATAACTTTGGTTGACTGATTGATTGCCCTTTGCTAATGGCCCTTATCCCATTTGATTTGATCTCCAATGCTTTGTGTGTAGTTACAATGGGATATTGCCTCAAGGAGATAAGGGTCGAAGAAGGTCAAAGTTCACTTTATATCGAAGAGATAAGCCAACTGGGATAAAAAGATCTAGACATTACGTTGTGGAGACACCTCAATCCTCCAAAGCCGTGTTAGATGCAAATGTTCATTCAATCTCTTATACCTTATCCAGAAATCAAGCAGTGATTGTGGAATATGTGGCGGACGAGGACACGGATATGTTCCAAGTAACAACAAATCTCTTTGTACGGAATATGCATTTCTTTAATATGTATGCCATTCTTTTCCCTAGATTGGAAGATCATCCGAAATTCCAATAGGTGAGAAATAAATAATGTAGTACAATGAATGACAATGTGCTCCAGCCATTGTCTTCATGTGTATAAAGATCGTTTTGTCGTAATGATGTTGTTGTAGATTTTGTTGTAATGGATACGATCCCTGGAGATAAGGGGGGTGGGAGTGGGGGTGTTGATAAAACAATGCAATCAACAATATCAAGATTTGCATGCCGATTACTTGTAGACAGAAAACCTCCATACAGATGCAGACTTTATGCAGCTGGATTTGATTCTTCAAGAAATATATTTTTAGGGGTAAGTCCACTAGTACTTTGTCCATATGCAACACTTTATATGAAAACAACTTTAACTTGCAAACTCTATCCTTTTTCCCTCATCTTGTTCTATTTTTTTCTGGAAGTAGGAGTTGTAAATAGCTTTGCATTATAGTCATGTATGATTCTCATTTGATTTCATTGTTGGATTTCAGGAGAAAGCCACAAAGTGGGAGGATCACGGTGTTATCGATGGCCTTACAACGAATGGAATCTTATTACTACATGTTAAAGGGGTTTTTGCTGATGGATCTGCTAAACCTGTTGCCTGGCGTGAGGTCAGTGTCAATGGAGGCCTGTACACAATGAGAGAATCCCGATCCGCTCCACAAAAAGGAAAGAAAACGGAGACAGAGTCCTGCATACTGGAAGATGGGGCAATGATTGATCTCTGCGGTGTAACGCTTTTATGGAGATCAGCCGCAGGACTGGAGAACTCTCCAAATAGAAGAGAATTAGAAAAATTACTTGATCTCTTAAATGCTGGAAAGCCTCAATGTCCAGTTGGGTTAAATACTTTGGTTGTCGGGCGGAAAACTAATTCCTTGGATAGGGAGCCATACGTTTATTTAAAGTGAGTCCACCCCACCCTCATTGGAACAGCATAAATTAAACATTTTTTTCTAATTTACAGATGTGGTCATGTGCAAGGTGGGTTAGCTTTCAAACTCAATCTTTTACCTATAACTCAATTATGTCTTATAGCTATTTTCCTATTTATAAGTATCCTAATAATTATTAATGTATGAATTCATGAAGGGCTTCATGAATGGGGATTTGGTAAAGGAGCAGAATCCAAGGAGCGTACTTGCCCAATCTGCATGACCATTGGTCCCTTTGTCTCATTAACAATGGCGTTTGAACCCTCAACTTACTGTGATTGTGGAAGATTAACTCATGCCTTTGTACCCTGTGGTCATATGGTTCCGGAAAGAACGGCTTTGTAAGCTCAACAATGATGTCAAAGGGGTGCATTGACGTATACATTTAAAAATATTTCTATTTCTGTAGATATTGGGCCAACATTCCTATTCCTCATGGAACCAAAGGGCTTCAAGCCGAATGCCCATTTTGTGCCACACCACTTGAAGGGTCAACTGGATTCATTCGTCTTATCTTTCAAGATAATTTGGACTGACTCCTCATCCAAATATTTCAAACAAATATGTATCATTTCATCTTTTTTTAGCGGACAAATCCTAGCTGAATTATTGAACAAATAAATACATATTTATAAAGTCCCATCTTATATTCCACACTTAATCCCTATTTATAGCCCTATATATATTCATTCATCCCACCCAAAAATAAAGGTAAAGAAGAAGCCCCCCTTTCTCTGCAGTAGTAGTATTTCCTACTTTCCCCGGGTGAAAGTGTTGTCGGGAGTTTGGGGTTTGTCAGGCGCAGCAGAACAGGGTTTTGTTCAACAGTCAAAATGGGGAGGTTACCCCCACTGGACTCATTGTTGCCTTAACCCTTGTTAACCACCACCTACTTCCATTATGGTACATCCTTGTTGTGAATATCCTCTTCAAAATTGCGTCTCATACCTCGCCCTTTATGATATTGTAAGGCCCTTTCACCAAACATTTAGGAACCCTTATTATAATTCCTTCTTTCCCCTCTTCTTACAGATTTGGTCATTCCTTCGAACTATTTATCATTTGAATGAGCTCCTAACCACCTTTGACTCTTGGGTTTATGATGGAAGGATACCGGACTTTGGTAAGGCCCTTACATACATTCTACCCTTTCTTTATCTCTCTATAAATAATTGCATTTGGGAGTAGGCCCTTATTTGACGAGTTTTGATGGCTTCTTTGTCCTTGTGTACGTCACATATTTTGGACTTGCCATTTGTATGATTGTGGGTGCACACACGGTAAATGGACAAAAACATGAGCATCAAACTAACCATTGTTTTTAATCCCTTAATGCAGCAAGATCCCAAGAAATTATTGATCTGGGTGGTCCTGGCCTCGATTGTCATTATTGTGCAATTGTTGGTATTCCAAATCTCCCTTGTTATCGGTCACTACTCCTCCTTCCCTTTGGAACCTCCACCAGAAACGTTTTATGAGGAGAATGATGCGGATTTCCTTGTACTAAAATTGCCGACCCAAGCTATCTCCCTCCTTGGAACGTTTTACACCTTGTATGAGATTTGGGTGGTTAAATTATTAATAGAAGAGTTGGAGGATGATTCCTTGTACAGAGATAGCTCGGATGATCCACTCCACTCTCATCCCCTCTCTTCCTTGAGTCAACATCGACGAAGATTTAACCGAAACCCATGAGGAGGATCTCTAAACAAAGGATTTCTTTGTTGCGGGACTTGACCCTCTAGACTCAAGACATTATTATTATTCTTAGTCAACAGCCCACGGCGTGCGTAGTACTGGATGCTCAAATAAATGTTGCGGAAGGAGATTCAATCTATTTAAATATGTAGTGAGTACTTGCAACAAAATTCTTCCAACATTGGCAATGGGAGAGAGGTGTAACTGCAATAAAATTGTATAATAAAATAAAAGAGATTTTTATGGGAGATGCAGACATGCAGCTTTTCATTGCTTGATTACAATTACACTATTTAATATAGGGATTATTTAAGGGTCGGTAAAGGGACATGCAGGGTGCATATTCAACACCAATCACCTCAAATATTCAAACAATTACAAAATAAATAAACAATGAGACTCACGGATGACAAAGTGAGACTTTGGTTGGTAAATGAGACATCTTTTTTATGTTGCTTACATAACAGGCTTTGGATGTTGGATGGAATTTATTTAAATATTTGAGATCCAGATTGACCCCCCCCCCCCTCAAGGACAAAAAGGATACTCAAAAAAAATATATTAAAACCGGTTGACATTGTAATCCAAACATTCCAAACAACCACTACCATCCTTCTCCATTTGAAGTTGAACCCAAAGAGTGACAACTTTTTTTAAACTAAATTATTTTTATCTCATCCAATTGTTTGAAAAATGTGTTAAAAATGCATCCCAATCCCACTAGCCATTCCATCCCTAATCTTGCATCCCTTGCCCTGTCAACCATACCATATCTCTTAAGTTGGATGCGGCTTTAAGCTGGAGGATGTCGAGAATCTTTTTTAAAAAAGTGATTCTTCTCCTTAAACCACTTTTGCAGAGTCCAATGCCACTCTCCATCTCAACCCTTTCTCTCATGCAATAAAAAAAAAGATTTATACAGCGGCGTAGTTTACATACGTAGTGTAACCCTTTCTGAGAGTTGAATGAATCCCAGTGTGTTTGAGCATTATACAATCCTCCTTTTACTTTGGATTCAATGAACGATCCACCACAAGGGAGGCAAGAAATTTACAATATTTTTACAAAAATCTCCCGGCGTGGGTGCTTTCCCCCATTTATCCAGATTTCCTTCCAGTTGTCCTCTCCGACGTGTATGTAGAGGATTGAGGAGAGATAAAAAAAGAGCATTTTTTTGGTAGTTGATTAAACTTGTTATCAAAGTTAACCGAGTTCTCATTCCAGCTCCCTCCCGATAAGTTCTTATCCAGCCTACAAAATAAAAGGGATCTTATATATTTAACTAGTTCAATAGCCCCTCTTCCAACTCAATATTTAACCCATCAACTGGAATATTTAAAAGAGTTCCGTTAAAACAATAAGCAAGTGCACAAACCTACAAATTGGGTCGTTTATAAGCAACACCCTCATAAAACAAGAGTGAATGGATTTTTTAAGGGATTAAGGTAAGCCGTGATTTTGCAACTACTATAATTTCTTCCATTGTATTTTGCCCTAATGGGGGGCAGCCATTGTTTTGTCATAAAAAAATTATTCCAGTTGCCAGTTGGGATCATGAATAATTTCCAGTTGTAGAGAGATAACTTTGAGGTTGTAGAGTGATTTATATTTCATTAATTTCAGAGAGCTACTACCACCAGCTCCACCACAGTAACAGATTCCAGCAAAAACCTTCATTAAAAATCCCACCCGCACCGCACCACATATGGAACAATCAAACAACGTAAGGACAATTCAAAAAGAGAAATCCTAATATAATAATAAAATAACAATTACAGATGAACAAGGAGGTGGAAAGTCCTCATTAATAATAACTTAAGTCCTCATTATACACAAATTTAAGGGAAACAAGGACTCCATAAGTTGACCCCATTATTTATAAACTCGCCTCTCCTTCCGGTATTTTGATTACTTCTTCACAGTTCCAAGAAATGAGTTTGCTTTAATACTATTATACAGGCAGTTGGAATAAACCAAGATTTGAACATGGAATAGAGAGAGAGAGAGATAATCTAAGAAAACCTCTCGCCGTTGGATTTACATCTTTTATACACCCCCCACAAAAAAAACTCCCACGCCTCCCTCCCTCTCTACAATTGCAATGGACTGGAGAACCGTTTTGGGGCTAACAATCCTTTTCCATGCCGTTGTCTATTACTGGAGAAGGGAATGGATCCTAAGGGTTGACACGAGGAAGCTCAATCACACCCTCAATTCCATTGGAACACATCCGATAAGGAAATATTTAAGGATTTGGTTCCGTGTTGGAAGCTACTCAACAATTATCATTGGACTACCCTTCACCATCTTTCTATTTTGTAGAACAATATATTACTGTATATTTCCATCAATTGCGGCAGTTGCGGCGGCCGTTACTCCAACCCCCTTCTTATCAACGTTGGAGTTGGAGCTACATCATGCCCAACAAAGTCCTTATCCTGATGCTGATATTGGAATTGAAACCAAAGGAGGTGGTGAAGGATATTTAGCTATACAACCTGTCCTACCTGGGTGGAACTTACCCATAAATCATCTCCCTTACTATATCATTGCAATACTTATATCCGTGGTTGTTCATGAGCTGGGACATGCCATTGCATCCACTGCTCATAAAATCCCGATACAATCCGTGGGTGTCTCGATATTTGGACCCTTAATCCCTGCAGCACATGTAGAACTTAGTTCCAGTCAATTGAGGGAAACTGGGATCAAAAAACAATTGGATATATTAACCGCTGGGGTTTGGATGAATTTATATTTGGCATTGATCACATACTTTGTCCTACCAAGACTCCTTCCTGTCCTGCTTTTTCCAACTCATTCAATGGGCTCGGGACTGGCTGTGAGTGGGGTTTGGAGGAATTCTGGAATTGGAGGTGAGACGACTTTAAGGGATTTAGTGGAGATTGATCAAAATTATTTTTGATTTGAAGGGCCTGGTGGATTGGACTCTGGTGATGTTATAATAGGGATTGAAAATTGTCCTGTTAAAGACTTGGACTCATGGTACACTTGTCTAGAAAAAATATGGCAATCAGAACCTGTAGGCTATTGTGTTAATGATGATGCACTTTTAAAGTTTTCAAATAATTCAGAAGGTATTCATTCATTCACAAACAAAATGAGAAAAAGTCAAAAATGTGTTTTAGGTTGTTGCACCACTGATAACTCTCCAACCCATCTTTGTTTTATACAAATGAACATTCCACCACCCCCACTACCCCTTTCAACAAACAACAGCCATCCCCAATCCCCCGAATCTAAACAACTCAATGGAAATTATTGCCTTCCAGCTCAACCCGTTGTAGCTTATACTTCTTCATCCCCTGAACTCATGTATGATGCTGGAGCAAGCACTGATATATTTTATGGTTGGGATGGGCGATGTCATGGAGAGGATTACAAGTGCCTTGAACATGAAAGTCATCATCACTGCCTTTTACCCCGTGTTGTTAAACAACTTGAGCGTTTTCGTATTGTTACAATCCAAAGACGTCAAGGGGGAGATCGCCCTCCTGTCCTTTTTGTCGGAAATGTCATGGATTTATACAATGGGATCAAAAGCACAGAGTACATTCCACGTTCATGGTTTCTCTCAAGTCTTTTGGGATTTTCCAGCTTTTCCAAATTCCCCGAAAAGCTGGAGACCGTGTTATTGCTAACGGCAGGACTGAGTGCGGGGTTGGCTGTTGTTAATATGCTTCCAATATATGGACTTGATGGTTATCATATTGTTGATGCTGTTGCTAGATCAGTTTTAAAAGATAAGTCGAATGTAGCTAGGGTTGTAAAGGTTATATCATGGATTGCAGTGTTGGTCGCAATTCTCACGGTATTTTGTTCTTTGGCGCAAGCAATAGACTGACCCAGTATTGTTTAATCACTTTAAAAGTCTATTACTATTATGATCCTCCAACAACTCCCTCCTTCTCCCTTCAGATTTATATTCTTGTACAATTTTAAGGGACAATCATTGATTGATTGAACCACATCTCATATATTTATTAATGTTTTTTTTAGAATTAATTGTAAAGAGTGTGTGCTCAATGACCAAATAAACGGTGCTTATTATTATTATGATGATGCAGTAACTGAGGCTTGATACTTTTGAAGTTGTTTCTCTTTCTGAGACACGACCTCCCTTAATTTAAGGAGTTCAGTCTTGTTCAGCGCTATTTGTTCACCATTACGTTTTCTACAATGAAATAGCAACCCTTTTCATTAAACTGTTGCTTACAAGTTTATGAAAATGACTCACGCCTCATTTTGTATGTATTCAATCCTTCTTCCAACCGTTGATTTGGCTTCATTTAACGATTGTGGAATCAAAACATCCCCAATGAGCTTGAATACTTTTGCATCATCTTTACAAAATCCAAGTTCCTCTTGCACCATTTCATTCTCATGGAGTTGAGTCTCCAACTGACCATTATTTCGAATTAGTTTCTCATTTTCTGAAAAAAAAAATAAATTACACAAATAAATCTACAAAGTTTGCCCTACTTTTTTGAGCTTTTGAAAACTGTTCCAGCTGCGTTTGAAATTCTTTTTGCAGAGCTTCCAACTCCTTAGTTGAGATTGTCGCCATATCAGCGTCGCCAAATCAGCTTATTTTAAACTTACAATTTAATACGAGTGCAAATGATGAGAGAAAAGTGAATTATGCGCTCTTCAAGGCAGAATTTAGCTTCACACACAACCCCCAATTTTTTTCATGCTTATCAAAATTTATTCCCCTTGTCAAGTATTACAAAAAAAGCGTGCTGGCTGCTCAATATTCATCATCATACTCCTCTTGATCCCTCCAATCTTTCTCTTTATTTCCATCCGCCTTTGCAGCCCCCTTTTCATAAGCTCCTAAAATCTGTGCCGCCATGTCATAGATATTCTCCACCCCTTCCCCCCCTTGATGAAACACCGTCTCCATCCACATACTTTTAAAGGGCTCCCATCCCTTCAAATCCACATCCTCCTTGATCCCATACCCACTTTGCATAACCTTCAACGGCTCTATCCCCTTTGCAAGGAGTTGTTGTGTGGGGGAAGCCACATGTTGAGGAGGAGCCCCTTCATCATCCCTTCCCTTCTCCGCAAATGTGACGAGGGAGGATGACCCCTTTCTACTACCCTCTTCAGAAGGGGCAAGACCCTTTGCAAGGACGGGTAATAAGGGTCGCATAGGGCCGGATTTACGCACAACATGGGATGGAATAGAAGCACTCTTCATTGATCCTCTAGACTCCCCCCCAACAGAAGGATGTGAAGTGGTAGATGGAGGACGTGATATTGAAAGAGGAGGATGAGGAGGATGGAATTGTGGAGGAGGAACAGAGGGTGCTAAACTGTGTCCAGGATAGTATTGAAATCCTTTTCCACTTGCATCATGAACAAAGGGATCCACCTCAATGATTGGGGGTAATGAATCATGAGGGACGAGGGTAATGTTGGTGTCCATCTTGGCCAGTTTTTTGAGCACCCGATTCACCCGGAAGACGGGATGAAATCTCAAATCCTGCATATCCGTATCCGGATCCATCAGCCCATCAATGGCAAGTTGACGGGAGCGAAGGCGCTCCATTTTGATTCGACCGAAACGACGCTTCGCCCATTCCTTACGTTCCTGTTCCTCCAACCGTTCAAGGAGAGTGGACATGTACTTTGTATCCGTGAGGCGAACACGATCCGTTCCCATAAGACGTTCAAGACGTACCACAACACGACCCGGTGCTTCAGCTCTATACAAACAAAAATGATGCAATCTTCTGTACAACATTAAGGGAAGGAGGGGGGGGGGGGGTACTTACGCAAATTCAAGTTCCTTTTCATATGATTCAATTGGGGGTAGACGTACACGGATTTTATTTGTTTGTCTTCTTCGATTTCCAGTTGATTGACGGGTTTTAGGTTTAGCATCCCCCCCACCCGCTCCCCCTCGGGACTTACTACTCTCCATGATTTAAGGGCCCTCTCCTTCAACCTTTTGCTCCTAATCAACACCTTTGTTCAGCATCAAATCAATCACAATTGAAACGTCTTTGTTCCTTCCATCATTACATCCACATTCCCTTACACTTTTAAATGAAATCCTTTCACCCTGACAACGCTACAAAATTTTCAAGGCGTTGGAAAATTTTGTCAAAAATTTTCATTCTCCTTTTGCTCCTTGAAGGCTCCACATCTCCGGTTTTTTTTATCCACGTATCCACCCCCGTGTGAAGGAAGTTTCAAGATGGTACGACCAGGCCGCCGACCAGAATGTCGACCAAGGATCCAACGGGGACCTCCCCGCAATCCTTTTCTGCTTTTCGCCAAGGAAATTCGCGAGGTAAGGGAGTTTTTTGATAATGTTGAAAAGCTTACGTTCCTTTTTTCCCTTTCTCCAGCGGATCCAAAGCCAGAACCCTGCCGTACCCATCACTGAGATCATCAAGAAGGCTTCATGCTGCTGGCGAAAATTGTCCGAGGAGGCGAAGGACGAGTATCGCAAAAGGGTGGCTGCCAACAATGGATTCTGTCCAACCTGCAAAAGACTGTTCCCCCTCCAAAAAAGACGATGAACATCTCAACCCTCAACATCATCTGTAATCTGTAATACTCCATAAACTGTTTGTATGTATATCCATGTGTATAAGAATAAAGGCATTTTTCAAAGGCTAACCCTTTTTTCAGACTTTTTATTCCATGTAGATTAGCATTTAGTTGTAGTGTAGTATGTATACAAAGGAAGGAGTGGAGTGGGAAGATTGAAATAAGGTGAAAAGTGACAAGATCATGATCACTTCCAAATAACGCTTTGTCATCCTCATGTCATGATGATGGATCAACAAACAGTTGAGTAGAGTCAGCCTTCCAACCCTCCAGTAAGTTCTTTCAAATATTTAAAGAGGTTCTTGTAGTGGATCATTTCCAGAGTTTGTAATTTGCATGAAAAAGTTGCTCTTAAGATCGTATTGTTGGGGATTGCATTGTTATTCACAAA
Organism: Paranurophorus simplex; assembly: GCA_036491945.1. Classification (NCBI taxonomy): domain Eukaryota; kingdom Metazoa; phylum Arthropoda; class Collembola; order Entomobryomorpha; family Isotomidae; genus Paranurophorus; species Paranurophorus simplex. The sequence goes on from JAAOWG010000645.1 coordinate 13,346, forward strand.
TTGAACAATGGAGTCACTCAATACAGTTGAGGAAGGGCTATCTAGTCAATCCCAAGTACATCTTTATGTTTATGATTTAAGTAGAGGATTTGCTAG
>JAAOWG010000646.1:0-13422 GCA_036491945.1 Paranurophorus simplex
TCAGCTCCACATTCCATTTCTTTTGGATGAAACAGATCAAACAAAGACTCCAGTTTATGATGCTATAAAGTACAAATGCTATTTTTCCCCAAATCAACTGCATATTACAATTCGTCAAGTGCCAAATCAACTCAACGTAACATACTTTTCTTCAAAATGGTGTCGAAAATTCTTCAAGAACCTTTCTCCACAATCTTTGCAACATCTAAAGCTTGATATGCACTTGGGATATGAAGTTGAGTTAACTCTATTATGTGAGATATGGGATTTTATTGGAAGATCCACAAAGGAATTGTCACTTTCCCTGCGTCCTTACAGATTGTTTCATAAGGATCAAATGAAGTATTTTGTTCAAAATACATTCTTCCTTGATACTATTCGACTGACCGTTGTTCGGGAAAGGATTGGAAAGATTGATAAGAATTTTTTGGAAATGCTCGCAAAGAATATTGGAACACTCTTTTATACGAACATTGGCCTAAAGACGCTTGATGTGTTAACCCCTTCAGTTGAAAGCTTTTTGAGGAAATCTCCAACAAAGCAACTGACACATCTCAATATTTCTGGGAACAATCTTGTATCAAAGGGAAGTGACGAGCTACTGCTCAAATTTAAGGATTTAAAGTTTCTGCGTTGTTCGATTGTGATAGGATTTGACATGAGAAAGTATTGGAGTCATCTTGTAGCCCTTCAACATCTCTTCAGAGACTCATCACAACATTTAGAAGAAATTGAATTCTGCGTAAAAAGAAAGGAGCCGCATGACAGACCACGTAAATTTTCTCCTTTGGTGATACCCCTCCCTTATTTTCCAAAATTGAAAAAAATGACATTATCAATTGAAGACAACTTGGGCGAAGTACATTTTACATCTCAAATTCAAGGCCCCTTTCCCCTTGATTTTGTTAACCAAGTTGATTACAACCAATGGTTTCCTGTACTTGAAGAGCTGACGTTAATTCACAGTAATTACCCACCAAACAATACCGAAAGATATTTATTCTTCAAGACTTGGTTTGATATACTTGAAGTATTCGTCCCTTTGGATGGTCAGGTTTGGGGAACGCTCCGAAAATTGGAGCTTCCAAATATGAATAAAATCATTGGAGCAGAAGGATCATGGCGACGATTCCTTTTGGAAGTTTGGCATGCCATCGGTTTGAATCTAATACATCGAAGATACGCAACCTTGCCACAAATCTTTCCAAATGCAGAGATAATCTTGAAATAAAATAATAAGCAGCAATTGTCAAATGTACGCTTTTACTGGAATACCAACTAACAAGCTCTTATGGAGAATAAAGAAATAAAAATTGGACTGCTTATCAAATAACTAGAATTCTATTTATATAACTATATTTAATTCTAGAAACTAGAAAGTCCAGTGACAGCTCTTCCAATAATGAGCGCATGGATATCGCTGGTCCCTTCATATGTATTCACAGCTTCCAAGTTACAACTGTGACGTATTATCTGTTAGAGTCCCATCCCGACATTAATTTTCAATTTAATTGACAAACCAAACTGAATATATTCTTACATGATATTCATCACTTATTCCATTTGCACCTAGAAATGGATATACATAAGTTATCGTTCTCCAAGAATTCTAAATAATCTCAACTAACTAACCTAACATGTCACGAGCATTTCTTGCTATATCTGAAATAAATTAATAAATAACGACAACTACAAGGAATCCTCTAGCATGTACAAATGTACATTGTATATGTATTTAATATTAATTTAGTTACTCACCAAGGGCCTTCATGCATGAATTTCTTTTCAAAATGCTAATCATTTCAGGTGTCATTTTTCCTTCATCTTTCAATCGTCCAACATGATTGCAAGCAATCAATCCAATATTTATCTGTAATATTTATAATTTGTGAATGATTGAGTGTGAGAATGAAACTCGACTGTTGTATACCTCGGTCACCATATCGGCAAGTTTCTTTTGAATGATTTGTGTCTGAGCCAAAGGACGACCAAATTGTTTTCTATTTAAAGTATATTCTAATGCATGAGAATAACAAAATTCTGCAGCACCAAGAGCACCCCAAGATATTCCAAATCTGTACAAATGAAGAAACATTAGTTATTTGTATCATTATTGGCAAATTAAGCCAAACCTTGCTTGGTTCAGACATGAAAATGGACCTTTCATCCCTTTACAATTAAGCACATTTGACTTTGGAACTCTAACATCCTCCATTACAATCCTGTACATACATTACATTACATTACAATGATTACAATACATTACAATATTACATCCCCGTGTCTGAAGCTCTTAAACTAAATTTTCCTTGTATCTTGGGAGCACTTAGTCCTTTAAATCCTTTTTCTAACACAAACCCTTTAATATCCCCGTCTCCATCCTTTCCCCAAACAATAAACACATCTGCAATTGGACTATTCGTAATCCATGTCTTGGTACCTGCACAAAAATCAGCAATTACACTTGATCATCTTGACCAACCATTCATTTGATCTATACCATTTAAAACATAACAATCCCCATCTAATTTAGCTTTTGTTTCCATTCCTCCAGGATCTGTAGACCATGAATTAATAATTAAATGTGCATCCTGTAACAGGATTCTTTGAACGCCTTGGTAAAATGTCAAAGAGCCCTGATCCTGTAATATCTGAATAAATAGGTAAATACTTAACCTGATCCATGATTTGGCTCGGTGAGTCCAACTTTAATTGAAAAACGTTACGACATACATTTAAGCCTATTTCATTCTTAAGCTTACAACATCCCACCAATTCCCCAGCCCTTAATTTATCTAAATATTTCTTTTTCATTTCCTCCGACCCAAACTCATTAATCGGATACATAACCAGACTTGATTGAACTGAGAATGCAGATCTATATGCCGAATCCACGTATTCAATCTCCCTTGCAAGTAGTCCATACGTGATGGATGATGTTGGTTCAATGTTATACCTTACATTGCATAGAAAAAAACAGTGAAAGCATGCTACAGGAACCACACCCCCTACTTACCCCACTGTACATCCCAATATCCCAAGTTTTCCCATTTCTTTAAAAATATTTGGATCAAAGGCCTCATCCCTATTTGCCTTAAGGATCCTTGGAAGTAGTTCATTCCTTGCATAGTCCCTTCCCACATCCCGTATCTTTATTTCTTCTTCAGTCAGTAAACTATCGGCTAACAGTGGATCATGGGGATTGAACAAAACTTTAGCTTTGGAGCCGAACCCTTGGAAAGGGATTTTATTCAAGGGTCTTGTTACCCTCCCAAATATTTTTTGTACAAGATACATTTTGAAGGCTGTTTGAGCAACTCACAACTACTCCAGATCAGTGGCAATAAAAGAACCAGCATAACATCTGTTCCAGTAGTTTCATCAATTTATTCCAACTGAAGAAGGACATCTTTAATCTGGAGATTTAAGGTATAAATATCTCCATACATTCATTCATGTTGGGTTGCATTGATATAAGTCATGTCACCATGTCAAGGTCGTCATACTAAGGTGAACACAAGTTTTTGAGATTTTGAGCAAGATAAAAGGATCCCTACCGCCATTCTACAACAAAAAGGGGTATTGTAAAATAAATACTTTCATCCGGAAAGAAAGCCACTTACATGCCAACTGTGACGGACGGGTAAAGCGTTCCCACAAAAGGCGACTAAAGTAATTATGATGTCGGCAACAAAGGCCTTGAGTTTTGATAAAGCAAGCACCCTAGAAAGGGTTTACAAAGCTCTTGATACTTTCACTACCTTCCTCACCCCAGCCCTAGGACTTGCAAATTCACATTTGACAGAGTTTTATACAAATAATCATTGGGATACTATGTTGCCAGTCCCTTTGAAGAAGGATTTAGAGGCTAAAACGATAGCCGAGGTGGAAGGGGGGGTCAGAGATTTGGTTCAGGGAAAGTGGAGAAAGTATTCTGTGGCCAAGGATGAATTTTTTTGTAATTTTGAGACGGCGACGTTTGAGGATTTAATTGTAGCCGTTGGTCAACTCCAATTAGCAGAGTTTGGGTTGAGTACGAATGTTGAGAAAGTATGTTTTAATGGCGTAGTGCTTGGAGAGTGTATGGGACAAGAGAGGAGGATAAAGTTGGACTCCATCATGCCAGCCAAGAAGATGCATGAAGTGGAATTAATGAGTGATTTCATTGAAAAGGTTTCGGAAAATGCAGACCACCCTAAGATTGAGCAGTTGGTGGATTTAGGAAGCGGAAAAGGGTATTTGAGTAGTCATCTTACGCTCCTACATAAATTCAGAGTTTTGGGCATTGATGCTTCAGGTGTGAATATAAAGGGATGTGAAAAAAGGTCGGAAAAGTTGGAGGTAAGGATGCCAACATTTATTTCTCAAATTGAACCACGCTTGAACAATGTACTGCAGAAAGTTTGGGCCCAATTACTACGAAGGGCTGTGGAGCGTGAAATGTATGGGGAATGCAAAAAGCGAGGAAAACGTTGGAAGTCAAAGGGAAAAAGCCTTGGCTCAAGAGATTCTGGGGAAGATAATGAATTTAGCTCTGTTTTGCATGCTGGTGAAAGTGATGACAAAATCAATAAAAATAATAATGAGCTCAATAATGAAAAAGAGAGGAGTTGTGATGATGGTGCAATTATGGTAGCCACATCAGAAGACAATAGACTACTTAAAACATTAACTCAATTTGTGACCCCGGACTTTGATCTAATTTCGTGTATTCGACAAAACTTTCCTACTACAATTGCTAACACTCAAAATCAACATTTTGGGATTGTGGGGTTACATACATGTGGAAATTTAGGTGTAGCTTCTCTCCGTCTCTTTATCAGTAATGAAAATGCCAAGTTTATTTGCAATGTTCCTTGTTGCTACCATTTGCTGAACGAAAACCATCTTTTCTTTCCTAGTAGAAAGTTTCAAGGATCTTTAAGGGTGGAACAAGAAAGAAACGCTGATAGCAAAATAACTAATGATTTGGTTGACTGCATTTTGAGACCAAGCTTTCCCATATCTAGGAAAATGGATGTTGGAGATCCCACCACAAGATTCTGTCTTGGTAGAAATGTTAGAACGATGTGTGCTTATTCCTTGCCCAAAATGGTTGCATCTGAAAAGGTAAAAATTATTTTATCTATGGCTTCAACTTCTCGACGTCCATTATACATTGAGGAGTTTAATTTAGATTCCAGGTGACATTGCTCAGCCAGATAATTTGTTATATTGTGTTGTCGTCTATTTCAGGGACTAGAACCTAATCCATCAATATTTTACAGAAGTGTTCTTCAAGTTTTGATCAAACAATTTTCCGGAGACGAATACCAGAGTATGGAAATTATGGAAGGAAAGGTAGGAAAAATCGGAGGTAAATGCCAAAATTTTAGTGAATACGTTCACCTTGGCTTAAAAAACTTGCAACTTGAATCACAAATTCGGGTACGTTTTTTTCTAAACTAATATTTTTAAAACATTACGCTGTTCAGCCAACCGAAAATGAGATCCAAGAACTTTATTCTCATCACTGTCAACATAGGAAAGATCAATTGATAAAGTATTATTTGCTGAGATCATTATTCGCATCAGTTGTCGAAGCAATCATTTTCTTAGATCGCTTAGCATATTTACTTGAGCAGGTAAAAGGAAGATCGTTCTTGATTGCCTCAGTTAAATATGCATGCATGTTACATCTTTTAAAATTTATATCTGAACTTTTACAGGATTCCGTTAAAGAAGCTCATATAGTGGAATTATTTGTACCTTCTGTGTCACCACGAAGTCATGCTATACTTGCGTTAAAGTATTAATAATATTTATCAAACAAACGCGAAATAATAAAAATAGTAAAAATTGTCGTTGGATTATTTTTGGATTTTGCAATATTTGGCTGTACAGCTACAATATCATAACATATTTAATAATGCAGAACCAAAATTGGAAACTAACAATTTGCGTATAAAATTCAATTGTATCATTATTTTCATTATACACAGTAGCTGGTCTTTGTTTGGGGTAAAATCAATTTGGTAATCTACATACTTCACTTTTTCACGGCTACGTCGTCAATTCACGTCAAATTGTTCCGTAAATGTTTTCTTGGTAGCTTTTCAATACTTCCTACTGTTAATACAGCATGTTGTACATATTTGTGATCTTTTTTTTTATCTGCTGCCTTCTTTGTTTCCTCGTCGGAAAAGAGCTGAAAGCTTCCGTATGTATGCAAATGAAACCCGAAATGTAATCCGATGCACTCCTAAGAGATTTATGGAGTACAATGGGAACTTGAGAGCTCAAACATTAAGAATAACAATGTAGCTAAATACATGTGCTATGTACTACAAAATCCTATAATTAAAATATTTATATCATAAAAAATTCTTTGGATTATGCATTACTCAGCCAATTCCGGTTGTGCTTTGTACATACAATGATTTCATTTAGTTTGCTTTGAAGCAAGGACCTGCCCGGAGAAATTATAAATGACTTCAATCTTTTACGTCCTTACTTTTAGTCGTTCTTGTAGTATACTAATGTTGTTTGCTGTATACTAAATTCTCATCTGCTTTCTATTAATAAAGTTTTGTTGCTTGAGATGAGACCAGCAAGTCATTAGTTAAAAAAGTTAAATTTTGTAGTGAAAAATTTTAAAGCATTTGTTCGACAAGTAAGAGTAGCTAAATCGAGGCAAAAAACTTTTGTCATGTCATGGAGCCTTTTAGTAATTCAAACTAATACTTTATCCATTTTCTCAAGTGTTTCACTTTGCTTAAAACTTCGTATATGCTAAACTATTCAATATTGTTTTTTGTAACGTGCATTTTATGTTGACATTAGCCATTCTACGACCTTGTGTTCTGTAAAATCTCTAACAACTTTGATTAAGAATACTTGTTACAAGGTTTAAACCAAACGATTCAGGATGTTTTGACGTTCTCTTACAAGCCGTAGAAACATCCTGTTTCATTATTCAGGCTTCAAGTCTTTCTGTTCGTATGTATGAGTGTTTATTTTTTATGAAAATGTTGAAAATAAAAAGAATGATTAAAATTTAACAGCAACCCATTGTTTGATCGTTTTGATAATTTTGATACATCTTTTTTGTGCCTATTGTTCTTGATCTTAAATAAATAAGAAAGTTTTGGATAATCTGTCGAAAAATCCATATAGTGTACATATTTAAATGAAGACGAAAAAAACTGTCGGTTTCTTTGATAATTCTTCCCATAAATTCTAAAGTTTTGGAGTACAATGGAATCAATGAGTTGGATTGAATAAGATGTAAATCAAAGTTAGCTTAGTTTTATAGTTTTACTGACTAATGCAATTGAGAAAGCAATTTAATTTGACTCGATTCAGCTCCTTTTGCAGGTAGTTAAAAATAAATTTTCTCTTTGCTTACAGTTTACAATGTTTTCGATATCATGTTCAAATTAAATTTGTTTGACATGTATACCTTCCCTATAAGTCGTTTGGGGCTTTAAATTGATTTTCTTTCCAAGAAAAACCATAGTCATGAGTACAGTAGATTTGATTTAAGATTAAATCACCTACTATACTTTCTTTCTCGTAAGAAAGTCACTTAAGAGAATACACGTTCCTCAAATGATAAAATACTCTCTCTATTCTTTAGCTACCCCATTGCTTGAAAAGGAATTCTGTTTTCTCGCTGTTGGATAGACAACAAAGTTCTTGAGATCAACTATTTTGGAATTGACATCCACTTTCTCCTTTCACTTTCAATCTATCACTACGTGTCTGTCCTTTCTTTTGATGTTCTTAAATTAAGGTTAAGACTTTCAAGCGAATAATAGCAAGTAAAATATTAAAGAAATATAAAATATGTAAAAAAAATTTCGGATCCATTGGATTTTTTCCCAACACCGTTCAGCTTTGTACTTAATCAGCTAACAGCTCCCAGCAAAAAACTTCGAGAAAAAATGTTGAAAGTAAAATCTGAATCAGAATTTATTTGTTACTGACTTTTTTATATTTTTGATTTCTATAAATATATTAAAATATAAAGTTGACATTTTGCACAGACTATTATCTAAGCAATATTATAGAAAGTACATTCCAATTCATGATAAGTTTTTGTACTGTTGAGTAGCCAGTTGAATGCAGGTCACGAATACAATCCTTTTCACAATAATAATTTACAAGATTATCATACGTTTCCATTTATTTTGAATTGGACTAATTTCATTCACATGCTGAAATGAAGAAGTGACATGTACCATTACCATAACATAAATACATATTCGTTGCCACGAATATTTCGCAGCAGATGGGAATAATAACCACATTATAATTGTAACACTGTAGCATATGAGTAACAAGTTGGTTAATACATAATAGCATTATAGCATTTTTATTAAGTGATTTGAGGCTTTGTTATCTATGCTTTGTAAAAGCCGATAAAACATTTATTCATCTGTGAATGTGCTGTATGGAATTAAAGAATGAATCTATACAATAAACCAACCCAATTAGCATGAGTTTCAAACAACAGATATTCGTACAATCTATTCAAACCTAGGAGGTTAGTGTTTTGCTAATTAGATTAGGTTTTTTAAACAGCTTAAAAATTCGCTTCGTTTCTCAAGACCACATATGTAGCTACTTGTACTTATGTAAGCCAACCGTTTCCGTAGTTTAGCCGTTTTTAAAATTGATCGGTTAAAATGAATAATTACTTTTGTTACAAATTCAGTTGGAAGGTTTGATTAAAATGTTTGATTTATGAATTAATCTCCATACAACTTTCAAATGCTAGGATTATTGGGAAAGAAAAGTTATGGCGGATACCGGAAACGGACGAAGATTTATCGTAGGATCTCTTCGAGTAGGGTAAAAGGTAGAAACTAGTATAGTTCATTAACAATGGGTTTTAATTCCTTATTTACTGCACTAACTGACTTGATTATTTACAAGGATACAAGATTGTATGAAGGAATTGGATGATAATGAATATATTTAGTATGGTTAGATATATGTACATACATATGTATTTATGTATTATAGAAGAGCTACATACATATAATCATGAGTGAGAGAAATATCCATTTCTTTAAGTTTTTGGGATTGTGAGCGTTGAGGTAAGTGTTAAGAAGGAAAACTCTTTTGTTGGAAAAGATTCCTCATCTTCAGGAGAACTAAAGAACTAAGAATTGGGGATATCATCGTCATCACATTCACCCTTCTCTCTTCCTCTCCTTTGCATGTATGTTACCCATGTAGTGAAAAGTGAAAGCTCTTATCATTTACTTGGGTTATCTGGAGAGTTCAAGCTTTCATATATGTCCTTCCTGTTCCTAGATTCAATTTAAGGTGGTTCCTAAGGGTTTAGTGCATTCTGCAACTTTGAATGCGGGGAAACTTGCGCATGGGAAGGGTACTTTAGCTCTAAACTATGTGTGAATCCTGTGCAAAAAGCGAGAAAGAGAAATGATCACATTCATTGGACTCCAATCCAAACTAACCCAAGTGAATGCAGACAAGTTTCAGTCAGGGGAAAGCAAGCAACGTACCAAGCCGACCAGTGCAAATTGGATGAGAGAGGATGGATGACTCTTTCCTCATCTTTTCAACGATTTTTCCCACACAGACGATAAGTTTTGAATGTTATTCAATTCCCAATTATATGAGTGTGGCCTAATGTTGTACTTTTTTTGGCAAGTGTTGTTTTCATTTGTGTGTTAAAGTTGTTATGTGTTCGTGTTGAATTTTGCCAAATCCCCAAAACTCGCTCAACAAATCAAACTTCATTTCTCATAGTTACATTTTCCCGTATTAAGTTACGGTATTTAGGGGATCATCTTTCAGCTTGTGTGTGAAGAGATTCTTTTCCTATGTTACTATCACACACCTACATACATTTGCACTCCTTTATTATTTAGATTGATTCGAAATTTGTAATGCTGACAAAAATGTGAGGAGTGGAAGAAATACGTTCGCATTCACTCACTCAGCACTTTATAAATGCAGCAGCCACTAATGCCTCAGTTTAATAATTCGCTCATGCAACGCACGCATCCAAAGGAGGGAGAATTCAATCACTTCCGTCGAAGAAAATGGGTGTGGATGATGGCTGTCATTGATAGCGTATGTGATTTCAATCAAATAACATTAAATGAGGCATTCGCTTCTTGCTTTGACACCTCTGATTTCATACAAATGCATATGTATGTATTCAATTGAGCCCAATAATAATGTTATTGAATAAATAAATAACTACGTCAATGTCGAACTCAACTCATGTTTTACTGCATCTAATATGTCTATCTAACATCTAAAATAGGGACTGAGCTTTTGAACGGCAATTCGTTAGTTTTATTCCCCAGGTAAAAATAATACTATAAGCCCACTTTGGCCTGGAAAATACTGATTGTTATTCCTCGTAGGTTTTCAAAGGCTTAAGGTAAAGTCCACTTGTGCAATTTTATCTAACGTCCAGAAAGGAAATATTTCAAACGTTCCGTGGTTTCAGCATAGACTCTAATACAGTTTCTCTAGCGTTATTTGTATACGGAATTGGAATTGGAGTAATATATACATAGTGAAGCGAAAAGTTTATTTATTGTAGTGTTATATATCAATCTGAATATTTGTTTCAATCTGCTTTGACACCACAATTAGTGGATAATAGCCTAAAGTGCTTTGAGGTTTTTAACCTTCCTATCGTATTCAGTCAGTTAATAATGATTGATTCCTAATTTGCATAAAACTTATAAAAGCTATCATAATATTGTTGTAAAGCCAGCTTTTAATTTAATTTCTACTCGGCAGCAATAACAATAAAATTGTGTATCTAGGCTTACATATTTCACCATCACACTTCGTTTTCGTTTTCAATTATGTTCAGGTACATGGATTTAATGATTGCAAGATTCAACTCATTTAATAAATCGTCAAGATGAATGTAAGAAAGTAGCGAAAGCGTACAATTTTATGATCGTCCACGATGGACAACGCAGGATGGATTCATCCTCAATGAAATAATTTTTGACATTTTTTTAATATCACGCGAACCATCACGCGGATTATGTAAGGGCGGTGTGACCTATAGTACCGATCATCAAACTTGACCACTTTTGATTTGAAAATCTTGCGTTTCAAATGTCAAGTCGATATCTTAAAGGGTTCTCGAGTTAGCGTGCGGACGGACGAACTGACATAAAGCAGTATATGTCTAACGCATCTATTTAGTTCTATGCATAAAGCAGCTCACTTTTTTCGCTACTTAATAAATGAGTGTTTGTTTTTTCAATTTGGGAATAGGAAAAAAACAATTGTAACTGAACATTTCAAATATTACTTGTGACAATTATTGTTTTCTTTCATTCACAACTATCACTCACATGCACTCAAAGTTTCTTTTAAATTGACGTTTTTTCACTGAAACGGGAATTGGAAACAAGAAAAGAAAAGAATACTACATGATTTATGATTCCGACAGATTGTTAAGGAACGATGTAGAGATGAAACGCGACAGTATAATGACCAACTTTTCTGATTTATCACTCATCAATTTTGGCATTATTTCCTTTTTTGCAAAATTATGGATTATTTCAACAAAACTGATATATAATGAGGGACATTCAATTTATTACTCTCAATTCATCAAGGGTTATATAATCATTGTGATATTTATAGAATTAACACAATAAGTAGAACGATAAAGAAAAGAAATCCTTTTAGAATTCTAGTCATTGCTTTTCAGACAGGAAATCTGTTGAAAAGGGACCTTGGAAGAAAATAATGGAGGACATTAGTATAGGTCTGCGTTGCCATCATTTTTTGTGCCTTGGCTTTTGGCACTTATCCATACATGCTTTCTCTGGGATTTTCCTTGTTACAGCGCTTGAGAAAGTCAATTCACTTAAATTCCTTCGATTTTCACCAACTTTACCTATTACATACCACTGATATCAAGAACACAATGCTGTATGGATTCAACTGAAGAATGTATTATCTATGTATATACATCAATTCCTACTAAAATAGAAAAATGCTGGCTGTCTTGTGCTAAAATTGTTCTTTCGATAGAAGAGTCATGTTTAAGTTCAACTTCAGCCATTCATTTCTTGAGACACCATTCCTATGAAATGAAACTTATTCTTGAGATTTTACATAAATACTAAATAATAAAAAATGGTAATTAAAGATTATAAAGCCCTTCGCCAAACGACATATGGACTATTTACATACATAGATACATGTATGTATAATCGATTTTAGAGTTTCATAAATGTGACAATGATTTTTATTAATATGTGTAGGTTTTGGCAATCATTATGATTGGAAGGTTCTTTCATTACGTGTCAAACGATGCAAGACTCAAAAACAACCGTAAGATATATCCTTTTCAGCAGAATAATCATGACTTACTTTTTCAGCACCAGAGTCAGAAACTGATGGTATGTTTAATCTTATCCTTTTCTCCCTTAGAATAATGTAAACTAATCGGTCTTGTTCTAATTGGATTGTTAACCATTTTCTTTTTTACTGAAAATTACAATCGAGAACCATAATCATAAATAGTCTATTCAAAATAAATATTTGACAATGTGTATGTAGCAAAAAAGGATTAGTAAAATAATTAAACAATCTCAACATTTTTTATTTCAAAGAGGTTAGCACTACTTGGAGAAAGTTTCCTTTTGGGTTTTTTATATAGTTCACATATTTATTATATTTTTAGACAGAATATCCCTCCTGTGGATCTGGTTTGGTGTGCTTGCGGCTTATGTGTGCCAACTTTTGATGGCTGTGGCACTGATTATTTCAACACAGAGCGTAAGTAAATGTTTCCAGTTTCGTGTTTCATTTTACTTTTATGTTCTTGATGTTTCAACTTTTGGTTTGGAAAACTCATACGACTTTGTTTTACTTTTATCTTTATGAATACAGTGAAAAGATTTGCGGAAAAGTTTTTTGCTACTCATGATTATATTCAAACCTATCATCACAAAGCAAAGCCATCACGATAATATTTTTGAAAAGGTTTGATTTGACCTATGCATTTTCATATGAAATACATTATGCAAGCATAACAAACATTATGAAGCGAATTTACAGTTTCCCGTAGGTAGAAAGTTGTAGAAAGCTCTGAAAGCACATGCATGTCTGGGCACGTTCTTTATATAGTCAATACATTTCATCCGTAAATAATATACATACATGCGTACATACCTTGGAGGAATGATGAAATATTTATAAGGCATGTTAATTGTAACACAACTCATGGTTGGAAACATAAATAAAAACAAAACATCTTAACCAAATTAGATAAAATAAGCTTTTAATGTTTTAAAATTTTTGCAAGTAAAATATGAGATCTGAGATTACAAAATAATAATATAAGTATGTATTGGGTTGGTTATGCTATTACGGTCTTGCTTCGTTGGCTCTTGGAGAAAGTAAGAGCCAACGAAG
>JAAOWG010000647.1:0-13416 GCA_036491945.1 Paranurophorus simplex
GGTCCGGGTTAGGGGAGGGTCCTCGGAGTTATTTTTTGCTTATTATTTAATTTAACATGCATTGATTTTTAAGTACAGTTCAAATCCTAAGCTATTATTACGTTCTCTTTGATTCTTGACTTTGTTGTCCCTGCATCTTACTGCTCCGGTTTCTTAAAAACAAACAAAAATTGTAATAATACATTAGTGGCCAACTTTTATTACCTTCACTATTAAGGTTACATTTCCGTGATTTTTTTCTGGAAACTCAGAACAGGGCCACACACCCCATGAGCACAGAAAGGCAAATGGATGAGTGACGATGAATCAAACGTTTTGGAGATCTTATATACTGATGATTTGGCATCCCTTTTTGCCTTTCTAAAAATACATAAGGTCAAGTGAAATTTTATCCAACCTTGGGTTGTTTGTTACCTTCAAAATCCAATCTCACAAATAGCTATTGTTACAAACACATTCTCAAAATACCTCTAGCCCGAGGCAGGGCTTAACCCGTCATGTCCGAGACAGTAGCTATCCAACTGGTGAACAGATTTGTATGAGACTTGTCACCAACACACTCAATTCCTCCTCGTTTTACAATTTATGGTTCTGACGATAAAACTGCTTTAATGATTTTCCATATCATTTCCCTAAGCTTTTATGCTTAATTTAAAAATTAACACATCAACCTCAAAATGTACATAGTCAAGTTTTCTTCGTTGGACATCGATCCTTGAGGATCAGGTAGCGTCAAATCATCTTGATCGAAAGATGATATTTGAATTCTACTCCAAATTCATGATATGACAATATGACAAACAAACATTCAGTAGAAATGAATCAACTTTATTCAATAATCAAATTAACCTCATGTTTGTTTCAATGTTTTTGCTCACAACACGGTTTGCTAACTTGACACGAAGGTTTTCCAATTTCTTGTTGCTCCTGTTGGGAACCATTTTTGTGGCATTTTTCTTTACAGGATTGACTATCCTTGTGACAATAGTCATCCTTGATTTCTTGTTCCTGTTCTTGTTCTTGGGTTGTTTGGACTTGTTCTAAAAACTTTGATTTTATAAAATTCATGTTTTTTTAAAACTTACGTTGATCGTCAGCCATTATTATATTGTGTGCAATACGTTACTTGATGCTTGAATATCGGATTAAAAGTGATCAAGTGTTCTTTGTTCCGTGATGGTTTTATTGATGGATTTTTACAAAGTGTGGTGTGCAAAACTTTAATGTTCGCTTATCATAAATAAAATGCTAATTTTGTATTATACTAATAATGTATACATTTTAACATTTGCAGCCTTGAGCAAATAATTGATAATGAAACATTGTGCATCCTGCAGTCATTCATGGAATTTTATGGAAGCAACCTCATAAACAGGTACTTCCTGACGCAATCAGTCAGACAATGATATCAATGTCTATTTAACGGCGAGTCAAGTATCTGTCGTTTGAGCCGACATTTGCACAATTATTATGAATGAAATCCTGTGATTTACAATGGAATTGTAAATAAAAGTTGGGATTATGATTATCATATATTTCATGTATGTATTTGCCCACGTCACAGTGGGACGCTGTGGGTCATAAAATTACAGATACAGGTTAAAAAATAAAACCACCCAAAGAGTAAATAGAACATCTGCTGCGGCTTTTATGTTAGTTGATCCACTGTCGTCCTTGATTGAACAATCCAGAGTTCTGACAAGTTCTTCCAATGCCTCTCTGTAGGAATGATCCGCCGAATTGGAAACAAAAAGATCACCAAGTACATTGGCTTTGCATTCAGTGTTATTGCGGCAAGGACTAAATCTCGGAGAATCTTCCCCTTTTACAACGACCCTTAAAAAACCTTAATCGCAGATGCGTGGCTCACTATTTATTCCAATTATAAGTTTGCTTCCAATTGCAGCTTCAATCAAGTTTCAAATGAGAAATAGGCATTATTTTTTTATATACAAAAGCAAATAATGAGAAACTTTATTATTCTGTCACACTTAATTAAACTAAAATATCAAGTTCCTATGCTCCATCTGCACTAATCTAAGCAGTCTGAGGCTCAGGTTCCTTCTTTTTTTTCCACATTTTCGCCATCGCCAATAATTTAAGATTAGGTTTAGCGGATTCATCTTCTGGGAAAATGTAGTCAAAATATTCCTCCCAGCCTGCTTCCGACTAAAATCACAGTAAGAAAGATTTAACATGATAAAAGAATATACTTCACACAACGTACCCCATCAGGTGTTTCAATCTTCCGACGCTTTTTAATCCGACGAGGCATCCGCTGCGTTATTTTTTCTTGATTTTCTTTATCACCATGTTCATATTCAAAGGCCTTCCAAGCTTCTAACAACATCAAACGTTCCTCTTTCTCTGATGATTCTCGAAGCTTTTCATTTGCTTTTTCAAAAACTTTGCGAGTACGAGTTGTACAGTGTTCATCTCCTACTCCAAGTTCGAAATGGGACAAGCTAAGCCAAACTTTTACGTGTTGTGTTCGTCTTAAAAGCTGGTAGTAGAGTTCTCTTGCTTTTTCAGTCTCTCCTTGCTCAATTTCGAAATCAATATAAGTTTTCCAAAGAATTTCAGGCATGTCCAATCTCGGTTGTGTGACTGCAATAGAGTATATAGCTCGTGCTCGTTCGACATCACCAAGCAAGCATTCCAATTCAGCAAACTTCATCCACGTGGTACAATTTTCAGGTCCAAATTCTAAAAATTTTTGATAAAGAACTCGACAGCGATCAAATTCTCGTAGTTGTATTTCCAAGTCGATGTAACCTCGGAAGAGTTTATCCTTTGGGCACATACCAATCGCCATTCCCTGTATTAACGTTTATTAAAGTTATAGCACATATATGTTATATTTAAATTTTGACGCTAGAATATATACTTACCAAGGTTTTACGTGCTTGAGAAAGATTTTTTTGTCTTATTTCAAACTGGGCGTAAAGTAACCAAACTTTAGCAAAAGTGAATGTCTTATGAGGGATAAGGTCAAGGCAGCCTTTGTAAACACTCCTAGTACGTTCTATGTCTGCTGCTTCCATTTCTTCAAACAAAGCATAATTTATCCAAATGTAAATGTATCTTCTCCAATATGTCTTTTCTTTTGCTGGCGGAATTTGTGCGATAGCACGTTCATATGTGTCTCGTACTGCTTCAGCGTCTATTTCTGGGGATGTTTCAAGAAGTTTAATATAATCAAACCAAGTATCGTAGTCATAAGAATTTTCTTTAAGTGCTTCTTCATATTGCAACCTTCTTTTTGATGCAATAACACTTTCAATTCCAGATCGATCACCAAATTTCTTTTCATGAATCGTGTACGCCTTGTAAAGTTCTTGTGATCGTTCTTTTGGAATATGTTCTAATGCATACTTGTAAATGACCCTAGCTCGTTCATGCTCTCTTTGATTTTCTTCAAATTTTGCAAAAGCAGTAAATAATCTTTCCTCCATGTAATCTTCTCCATAAAATTCAACTGCTCTCTCGTACACTTTTCGAGCAGATTTAATGAATCCATGCTTTTCCTCAAACCTTGCATACTTTATCCAATGCTTCACATCTGGATGAGTGAATACATATCTTTCGAAAATTGACCTTGCTCTATCAATTTCCTTGTAACGCAGTTCAAAGTTAATGTATGTTTGCCAAGCCTGTTCATCCGGATGCCATTCCATCCATCTTTCAAAAACCTGACGACATCCTAGCGACATTGGAATAATTATACATCTTTTCAAAATTATTATGCCATCAAAAATTTCTTTACCAGCAATATTTCCCAGCATTTCTTCCATATATGTATATTTGTACCAAAACTGACCAACTCTTGGCATAATTGTGATAGCACGATCCCAAAGATTCCTTGCATGGTTAACCTGACGCATCCGCATTTCCATTTCAGCATATCTAAGCCACATTGTGACATTTCTATGCTCCACATCCAAAGCTCTTTCATAAACACTCCTTGCACGCTGTAACTCTGTCTGCGACTCCTCCCACTTTGCATACTTTAACCAATTTCCAATAGCAAGTCTTTAAACAAAATTAATTAATTAATTCCGCTCTATATACTTGATAGCAAACAACATACCTGTTTCTTCTAATAGCGTCTTCAAAGCCTTTCCTCTTTCTTAGACGGTAATCAGCCAATTCTTCTGGATCAGAGATCTTTTGTTTTGGTGGCGCTGGAACCATTTCCAAATCCCTTTCCTTTGCTTCTCGCAACAATTGTTCTGCCGTAATTTGTACCTCGGCAGGTGCCTTATTTTTGACCTAAAATATAAAACAAGATAAGATCAATGTTTCCATTTCGAACACAAGGATGAAAGTCCCGTTAAACATACCTTTGCGACCTTTGGAACCCTCTGAGGTTTTCCAAGTATTGGTTGTTCCATCTTATCTGAATTTTTGAACAAAAAACTTGAACAAAACTTTAAAACTCTTTTTTCTCAAATAAAATGCAACGAAAAAGTTGAATGAATTTGAATCTCGCGGGGACGATTGAGATTGAGACAAACTTTAAAATTTTTTAAAGATGCAACAACTTCCTCCGGAAATAAAAAAGCATGTTTTTAACTTCCTCGGGGCTGAAGAGTTGATAAAAGTGCTGCCAAAAGTTTGTGATGATTGGGCCTCAATATCGTCACACATTGTTCAAGAACGTATAGTCAAAATGAAAGGATTGTTTACATCTTCATCCCATCAATTTGAAGAAATACTTCGTCTTCTTCCACCCGATAAAAGGGATGAGATTGATCTACTTCCGGTATTTGAAGGGGCTTATCTAACAAAGGAGTTTACCCTCAAGAAAATAAAAATGGGGTAAGATCTCGTCTGAAATGAATCAATTTTGGAAAAAGTATCATTATTTACAGGGCCCTTGCTCACGATTTTTTTCAACAAGTTAAGAGACTAAAGGAATGTAGCTGTCGTCAACAGAATTTATGTGTCATAAGATCCCTTCACTTTATGGAATGTTATCAATTAATTCTTGTACAATTACCGGAAAAGATATTGTTTTTTTCAATGGACTATTTAACTAATAATGATCAAGATTCTTCACCCAAGGAGTACAGTACTTCTTTGTTAGTGTCTACGAATAAAGGGAACATATATATCGATAATAATAAACACACTTCTGTAAGGTACGAGCAATAGACAAAGTTTAATAGTAATGCATTTCTTTTTTAAAGCGTTTACAATGACAAAGTGGTGAGTCAAGAAACGACAAGGGTGCTGATACTATTTAGACTTGCGGAAGTTGATCATGTTCTCAAGACTGTTATTTTATATCCCGTGAGAAGAATCTATCTTCCACTTTGGAGCTGTGATTTAATTCTGTTTAGTCATAAAGTGAGTGGATAATTGTGATTGTAATTTTATTTAGTGTTAAATATGTACTTAAATAAATACATAGGTTTGCACATTGTTTACCACTGGAAGTGTGGGGGTTTGGAGGATGGATGATTGTGATATACAAGTTTCCATAAATGCTTGTGTTAATCCTGGAATTATGAGGAATATGCAATTCACAAGAATGTATAGATGTAACAACCTAGTTCTTATCAAAATTGTGACGGAAGATGCAGGTTTGTGTTGAAATATTTATTTGGGGATTTGGCTTAATAACGGAACTGTTTACTATTTTTAGTTCGTTGGTCAGTTTTTGACTCAAATAGTACACATGAAGAATTCCAATTGTTTGAAATACAATTTGATGATCTCGTTACAAATTGTTTTCTTAAGTCTGGAGAAATATGTACAAAAATTATTGATTTATTTGTCAGCGTGAATGCATTTGTAATTCATTGTCAAGGTACGATAAAGCGTTTGAATGAAGCTAATACAATTTTGTTAATTTCAGTATTATTGCCGACGACGGAAGTTGCTAAGAAAAAGCGTCTCAACTTTACGCAAAAACTCATATTCCGAAGACTTGGGGAAAATGATTTGAGTGTGAAATGCTTTCAAACTAAAGATGATTTTATTACCATTTTTAATGATGAGCTTGGTGTTCAAGAATCTCTTACCGAATCTAGTGAATTGTTAACATATCCATTTTTTCATTCCCACAATTTAAAATTTGCTGGTCTCACCGAAGTTTCTTCCTTTCAAAATAAGCGAAACCACAATACAGCTCCATTAGAGCCTAATTTTTTTCAGTCCGCAATGTATTGTCTTGTAAATCAATAATTTTTTTTATCAAATGGTGTTATTGCAATAAATATAACCTGATGCTTGATGCACCTAAACTTTTTTTTCACATGAGACGAATTTGTATCATACAAAGAAGAGAACTTTTATTATTATTAATAGGAAATCATTAGCCCAAGAAATTGGGTCGGGTCGTTTTAAAGGTTATCAAATTGAATACAAACAAGATGCCTCCGACATTAATTCATGAATTGTGCCATTGCGTCTCATTGCAATCTTTTTTCCATTGGTAATTTAATTGTTTTAAATTCGATAGATGAAATGAAAGTATCATTGCTCATCAAGTGTTTGGGATTTGTTGTGATAGTGGTGGCAACAAATTCCCAATTATTCACAGTGGCTCAAAACATTGAATTGCAAGTTCAAAGGAATTCCAACAGCTCAAATATTAGTGAAAATACGACAAATCAATTAGATCAAAGTGAAACTACGCGTAACACTGCCTACGTCCAAAAGCCAAATAACCTAAGCCGTTGCAGCATAACTGAGGTATAAACTTATTTAATGATAAAGCTATTTGGAAGCTTGAGAAGTCTTTCCCCATATAATCTTTTCTTATTGGTAAATAGGTTGGCCAACAAAATATTTTGAAAATTGTCAAAAATTAAATTTCTAAATTGTCTTTTTGGGATGTTAGGTTAGGGTTCTTAATATGAACTATCTAGAACTATGATTTAGGGAACCCCCACCAAATTTTTATATTAACTGGATTATTAAGTTCTACTAATCAACATAGACGCCGGAATAAATAATTTATAGAAAATAAATCTTATTCAATACCCAGATTTCAATTAGTTATTGTGGTACCATTTCCAATAATTATTTATTTTCTTGATAACGAATTATTCAACAAGTTTACAAATCTCTGTAATAAACAATCAATCAATTACATGATCTGATCTTGCATAAATTACATTTAAATAAGTTTCCATTATTTTATAGCTGACTGTAAGCAAAGAATCACTGTTGTACACTTGGGAGCTCAATGGATTTCTTTCGTATTACAGTTTTATGAAAAAGTTTGATCAAATGTTTGAAATAAAAACGGAAGAAGTCAGTTTTAAATCTGACATTGTTGATGGGAAATGGTATTTCAAACTCAATAAAATCACAAACCCTGCGGGATCCCTAGCATCCGAAGAAATTATAATTTCCATCACTTACACTTATGAAGCAAAACTACCGAAAAAGCTTCATTTCCATATTCAACTCATTTTAAATCACAATGAAAAGGAAATCCTACTCCCCGTCCAGAAATCTTTGAATCCAAGTGTGATGCAACAAAGGCTTTATAATCGAAGAGGTTATTCCAGCTATCTTGAGTACATTCATACATTCTCATGGAACAATTTGGGTCCGGCCTTTGAAAACATGTTGGAAGATGCCGGGGATGAACCAAAAGAAGAATCATTTTATACTTCAAATCTCGAGAAGAGGGATGAAGACATTGCTTTAAAATTCTATATATCTTCATATTATCCTGCAGATCCGGTTTTCAAGGGATCGGAAAATTGCATCTCTCACTACACTTCTCAAAGTAATGACATGGACAGTGATTGGAAAGAAGCGAATCCCCCATTTCTCAAGCATTCTATGACCATGTTCAATGATGACGCGTTTTCAGATGTGGTGATAAAAGTTGGCAGCCAAAATTTTCCATCGCATCGAATAATTTTAGCGAGTAATTAAAATAATGTGAAAAAGGTGGACTATATTTTAGTTTCTTTACAGCAAGCAGTCCGGTGTTTTCATCGATATTAAAAAACTACACGGTAGGGAATTCCACAAACAATCATTCTGAAATCTATAATAATTATGGAAATGCGACAATGTTTGGGAAACGAGGGGATATAGAACATGAAATTAACATTGATGAGACTGTAATACCTGGAGAAATCGTACAAGAACTTTTACGCTACATTTACACTGGAAGAGTATCATTTGATCAGTTTGCTGACAAATTGATAATAATTGCCGACAAATACGAATTACCTGAATTAAAGAGAATGTGTGAAAGATACCTTTATCCTAAAATTGCTTATGAAAATGCAATTGAAATGTATAGCATAGGAAGACAAGTAGATTCAGCAAGAATTAAAAAAAGAGCTTTTGCAATTATGAAAAAGTAAGCCAAATCTGACATTTACAACTGACTGATTTACATTTTGATTAAATTCTTTCAGGAACAAGTCCAAATTGGTGTCTCAGTCAGAGGAATTTGGTAGACTAGCTGCACAGCATCCTGATTTGATGTTTGAGTTATTTTTATCGTAAGCATATATACATAAATATGTAAACATTAAACCAGGATCTTCTAAATATTTTCAATGATATGTTACATATTTAAATACAAACATATTTGGTATCACTATTGTGTGTTTGCGATATTTAGTTGAGGGTTGATAAGATTGATTTTCATAAAGCCTTGTTGAATATGCTTCTTTTTAACATCATCGTCATCCCCGTAGGCCCAAACGAGGAAAAGATCCTTGTCCTGAATCATCATATGCATAATATTTTGATAAGTACAAAATCACAACTTACCTCTACGTTGATGGCATCGTTATCCCCTGAATCAAGGGGACGCAAGAAATTGACTAATGTAACTGTTAAAGTTGAATTTTCGGCAAATGCACCATATCCTATGTCCCAGTGCGATGTGTCTTGCTCAATTAATTTGTTTCCGATAGCGTGATAAGTCTAGGATTAAAATACATAGAGTAATTATTTTTAAATATAGATTTATATGTAGTTTATATCAATTACATGTAAATACGGCTTGTCCTCTTTGACTCCGAGAATAATTATGTCTGCTCCATCCATTTTGGGCTTATCATTAAGTCCAAATCCAATCCATCCAAGAGTTCTCACGAGTGCTGAAAAATTTATGGAATAATTATCCACAATTTCCCAAGCTAGTGTGTAATTTAAGCTGAGTCTCGTCTTGTATGCTCCGTCAACTGGATTTCCCAACAGAATTGATAAAATAAGTGGAGTTAGGGTTTTTAAAAAATACATTTTAATTGCAGACAAATTCTGCACAATTGAATGCAATCGAACAAAGATAATATGAATAAGCTATTCTAATTCTGATGTACCAAAAATGAATGAGATACTTTTATATCATCCTTAATTAAATCTAGTTTGATACCCTTGAATATTAATGAAATGGAGCAATAGGACTCCATTTTGATCTAGTGACATAATGTATGTATTTTATATAAAATACAAATAAGCTGTATTTGCTCATGTAAATTAAATTCATGTTTAGCACTCGATCTTGTAGCATAATGAATAATCTGCAAGCGAAATAGGTTAGTGGCAGATGATTAGTCTGATTCGGGAATCTATTAATTAGATTAATTAGATTAACATTATTAAATGAATTAAACAATGTTATCCTTGTGCTTAATAATTGTTCTACGTATTTGTTTTACGATTTATGCTTACAACTGAACTGAAGGTTTACATTTCAACCACTAATGATGGACTGCAACGATTATTTACTTATGAATAATTGATTTAAACTTGAAAATTTAGGAGTAAAAATATCCATTTCCTTCCCTGTTTGCTAAAGGTTAAATGTCATATTTACAAAGACATGCAATTCAGATTTTTTATTAAAACATCGAATACGAATAAATTCTGTAAAAATGTGAATAATGGCAACTTAAAAGCATAATTATGGGGTGTTTATGAAAAAAAAATGACCATCAATTACTTCTGTTAGGACTTCATTATTTACTTGAATATTGAGGGAGAATTGTAGTATCTACTTGCGAAAAACTCAAGTGCATATTAAGATTTTTCATTATCATTAATATTCTCTTTCGTATGCCTGTACATACATACATATATGGAAATAATGTACTACATAATGCAAACCATCGAAGTTTAATTCAAAATTGTTCAAAATTTCCTTCTCCTTCATGAACGGTCAATGTGCGGTTTTGAATCTTACCCTTGAAAGATTAATCTATTGTTTGCCACATTGACGTTAGTGCAAAATGTTAAAATGTTCCATGCAGTCTCTAACTTATTTTGCTTCTATTTTTTGTGGGAAACATCATAAAATGACTTCATATCACTTGCGTCAATTAAGCAGGACTTCCAGAATGAATATTAAACAAAACGAGTGAGCACAATTATTTCGTACTTTATCCTTTATTGTGTCATATACACTGCTTGAAGAAGCGCTTACTTTCTTCTGCATGCAATTCCGATAAATATCATGCGAGTTTTATGTATTAATTATTATTTTTCTTCATTTTTTTGAGACCGTAAGACGTACGTACGTAGTTGTTACATGGATAAAAGCTTTATTATACCTTATAGCTAGAAATGCGTGATTCATTTGCTACATCAAATGCTTGGGTGGAGTACCTGATTTGCTCTTTCATGTAAAACTAAATGCTAAAGATTTCATTTATTCACATGACACAACAATCGTTTTAAAAAAAGCAATCATAATACGGCATTCGCCTAGGAATTAACGCTAAAAACTACTTTTTCCTGTGCAATTCCGATCTCAATCTCAACCAAGGTAAAGGTAAATAAGAGACTCTAACCACAGGCAATAAGAAGCTTTAGTTTGTGTATTTTCTAGTTTAGTTTCTCTGTAACATGACAGTAGTTATTACTCCTGCAATTGGATTAAATAACAAAGGATTACATAGCTCTGAACTAAACGTTTTTTGACACTCCACAATTCCCTAACTTTTGTAAAACTACATCTAAAACGGATTTTCATTCTAAAATGTATTATATTGGATTTTGTTCAGCCGTTATTTTACTTTTATCTTCAAATGCGATAGCATTCCCAGCTACTTTAAACGATAATTTAGTTTTGGAACCGATGAATAGTGCCAGTAACTTAAGATTTAGTGAAAAAAATAACCAAAATTTTAATTCAGAAAATGCATATCATCAAGAAGGTTGGTAATTTAATTTCAAATGACATGTGAAGATGAGGAATGCTAATTTTATTTTTTTTAAATGCATAGTAAAACCTCATCTTTCAAAGTTTTACCGACAAGTACATCGTTCTTCCTTCCCCTCAGACTCAATTGTATTTCCATCATCAGATAACTATGACCGTCCATTTGAAGATCGTTATAATAAACATAGACCAAATATTCCAACCCCCAACAGACCCATACCTTTCAATTTTCAATATGGGAGCCCACCCTTTCCAGTTTTTCAAACTGAATCAATCCCAAGAACTGACAACTCAATCTCCGGACAAGATCAACCCATATCCCGAACGTTGCTGGAATTTTTTAGAATAATCTTAAGCAATCCGGTGCTGATTGCACCGCAGACTACTACACCTGTCCTTGAAGACATTAATTTTCAATCTCTTTACTCTGGTCCAAGAGTACAAAAGTCCCCTTGTTCAAATGAAAAGTACCGAACGCACAGTGGAGGATGTTCTGAGAAATCTCGGAAGTTGTATGGATGATTTTTAGTTTCTTTGGTTTAACCTACAAATTGTGATACTTTTCAATCAATGTTTGAAATAAATGATTATTTTTACGCCGACACATTTTGTCATGATTATGTTTTGTGTATCAAAAAGCACTTGAATCAATGCACTCAATAAAGTTTTTATCAGAAACTGACATAATCTCAAAATTCTCAATTCACAGAAAAAGTTTATTTCATGAAACCAAATTGAATTGTGTGCTATTTTAACAATCGAATTATCAGAGTTTAAAATACACAACTCGTCTCACCTTCATTATATTACTTTTTCCTGGTAATTACGTTACGCAAATAAAATTGACACCTCTGCATTTTCCATGAATGAGATAAGCCTTTAATCATTGTGTATACATTGGTAATCTTTACAATGTGGAATCATTTGTTTATATCACAACTTCCGAACTATGAACTATTCAGTGAGTCAGATGAGTGCAAGTGTATAAAAGGATGAAACGGTTCAAAATTTTTGTTTATAAAGCTTCAAACTTCCAACTCTTAGCTTGCCACATACAAAAGTATACAAAACGTTTTTTTGAAAAATGTTTTGTCAGGCATTTACAATTGTTTTAATTTTACTTTCAATTGCTCAAGTATCAATCTCCGAAATAACTTCCACGTCGTCTCCATCTACAAGTGCTAATCCAAAATTAAAAACAGCATATTATTATGTGAGCAACAAGGTCTTTGGAGTTGTTAAAATTATAAGAACATTTTATTTTCAGAGATACATTTGCATGAGTAATGGAAATAAGGAAGATGGAAGAAATAATTCAAAGAAAATGCAAAATCTTGGAATTGCATGCCGTTGCCCAGAAATTTATGCTCCAGTCTGTGGGTAAGATATGAAGCATGTAATTGCAAACAAAAAAAACAATAATTTCAAGATTGCTTAAATTAATTGATGTTTGTGTTGTAATTTCCTTGGTTCACCTTCTGCTAAGGGTAAATTTAATTTGTTTTCTTCCAGATCTGACAATGTAACCTATCACAATCGCTGTTACATGCATTGCAGAGCAAAACATGCGACGGATCTTTATTCTAGTATGTAAAGCAGGAATTTATAGTGAAATTGAGAACCAAAGAAATTGTTTACTTTTATTTTAGAGTATCGCCTGGTTCTCAAGAAATTTGGAGAATGCTGATCTCATCTTATAGATTGAATTCCAACTTGTTTAGCAAGAGGAGGAAAGTTAAACTCATAAAATTCAAGCTTTCAATAGTTTGTTATTCAAGTGTTAGTAGTTCATCACTCTTCCTTTCAATAAGCTGAATTGAATGAATGAATGCTTCAAGATTTAATACAGCCTATGTATATAGGCTCCAATAAAAGATCATTTACTTAACAAATATTATTCATAATTATATTTATTACTCTCGGTAATAATAAATAATGTACAAGACATTTTTATTTCTAAGGAGCACAGCTTCCTTTGCCTTCATCTTGATGTCATTCCTTGAACATATACATTATTCTCACTGTCAAACGGGTCCAAGTATAATTGTTAATATGACCATGAGAAATCCAAACAAATCAGCATTCTTGGATGATGGATTAGCACCTCAAATATTCTTTACAAACAAATCAATTAGTGAAGAACCGTGCGAGGCTGAAGGTGGAAAATGTGTTCAACGAATATGCACCGAATCTAATGTGAGTCAATGTCATAGTTCATCACAAAAAACCAAGGATGTTTTATTTGTGCTGTTGGCACAATTTTT
>JAAOWG010000648.1:0-13415 GCA_036491945.1 Paranurophorus simplex
GCACCAAATACTTCAAGCAACTGCAATATCCATTTTTATTTTAAACTACTCCTTAAGATTTGAAATGTACCCTTTTTTCTTTTTGAGCTTGGATTACTTCCTTCATTGTAATTGTTCTTTCAGTAACTTTGAAATCTTTCCATTCTCTCGCTAAATCCAGAATACTTTGTCTAGTAACTCCAGGTAAAATCAAACCATTAAGTGGAGGAGTTATTAGCTCTTTTTCTAAATACATCAAAACATTTTATATATCGTTTACATGTTCAAATTAAAGTCGTACCTCCTTTACTATTTTTTAGAAATACGAAAATGTTCATCGTTCCTACTTCTGTTAGTTGATGATCTTGACCATAAAGCCAAAGAACTTGTTGAAGCCCAGCTTTTTCAGCCGTTTTCTAAATTGCATTTCAATAATTTTTAGCCAAACTTTAAAATATTGTACCTGAACAAAGACTGTGGGAGCATAATTTGAACCTAGCTTTGTATCCCCACAACCCCCAGGCCAAGCCCTTGAATATTGAGGATCAGCAAATAATGACACGGGTTTAAACCCCGTTGCAAAATAAGGTCCAACTGGACATAAAATGACAAATAGCATTGCCATGTTGGACATTGCCACACCAAGAGAAGGCTAAAACAAAGGATATTAAAAGTTATTTCCAAGCATTGTCATAAACCTACATCCGTTCCAATGTAGGTGGGTCGTATGTACAAACTGGACGTTTCCGAATGAGGAATCCACTCCTGCTCTATTTTTATTAAACGATTCAAACATTCAAGGAATTGTTGTGGCTCAAACACCGGAAGCATTGCACGTTTAGCCCCCTTTAATAATCGTTCCATATTCATATCCGGTCTAAATAACCGAATCTTCCCATCCGAACCTCGATAAGCTTTCATTCCCTCGAATAACTGAGGCAAAAAAAACAAGTTAATAAATCCTTTTTTTTTGATGTCTAGTCTCATATTACTTCAATTGCATAATGAAGGACTTTTGCAGCAGGATGAATTTTCAAAGGTTCCAAAGCTTGAATCCTTGGTGCAGACCATCCCGTTGGTTTCTCCCACTCAGCAATTAGCATGTGGTCCGTAAAACATTTTCCAAATATAAGATTTCCTACATCCGGTTTTTTCTGAAGTTGATCTGGGCTACAAAGCTTCACCTGGAGGTCCGATGATCGGAAAGTGCTCGGCACATTTGTAGAATAGTCTTGCTCATGAACCAAACTGCCG
This sequence comes from Paranurophorus simplex, assembly GCA_036491945.1. NCBI lineage: Eukaryota > Metazoa > Arthropoda > Collembola > Entomobryomorpha > Isotomidae > Paranurophorus > Paranurophorus simplex. The sequence continues at coordinate 1,234 of JAAOWG010000648.1, forward strand.
GCCCTTTGCACAATTTTTCTAGCCTGTATTAATTACACAATTATCTCTGGCCATTGGTGCATTTCATTACTTGCAGCAATCCATGGGACTGGAGCGTTTTGGAAAGAGTAATCGAGTATCCAGCCATAAAATGGGTTGTAAATTAATATTTCTAGCACACGGCCTGCAACAAATGAAACTAATCAAACAGTCCAAACGCTTTTCATGTCAAGTCTATTGTTTGTAGAGTATAGCTCAACCTCAAAGAGTCTATGCTCTCCAAGAGATACACAGTTCTAAGAAAGGTGTTTAAAATTATCCAACCTGTGAAAGACCTGTGAGAGAATGCGGGTCGACTTTGGGTCTGTTAACTTTATAATTAGGTTTATCCCTTCAAAAGAGATGATGAAAGTAAGTTGAATTTTGTAGTGAACATGACGTTACATATTTAAAGAAATGAGAAATGAGAGCTCATTAGGATATTGCTATGGTTAGTTGTCTAATCTTATACTTTTACGATAAAAATGATAAAAATGAGATGGTCTTAAGTGACCTTTTAAGCAAGGCAACTTATGATTCAATTACATCATACTTTGCATTGTAAAATCCTAATCATCTTTTTCAATATGCATCCAAGGGTCTTTATAGATTCAACCCAATACTTTGCATTTACTGCTTTTTACATACGACTACGACTTATCAAAGGGAATTAACCCAAGTTATGCTGATGGTGTCATTTTTCCATTAAACATCCCATGATTATTGCTTCACCAGAATTATTATTTAAACAAACCCTTTTGTGTTGATCATAATTCATAAATAGTCACGTTGTCACGTACGAGCTTTAACGGTTTGTTTATGGAACATTTTACAATTTAAAAAATAAAAGTGGAAAACCCTGCAATCTCGGATCAGTTTTGCAGACTATCAAATTGCTTTATGAAATTGAATTTATAACTCTAATGACAGCCGGTTCATGGTTCTCATCATTCCATGCGGGTTTTGCAATGAAATGCAAAAATTTGTTGGATTTGTGGTTTAATTTATTAGTCCCATAAATTAGCACAATCAACTTTAAATACATGTGAAGCATAATATTATAATTACCTTTTATTTAACACTTGAAGAGTATATTTAGCTGCTTTTAAGTTAGCTCACAATCACTAATTTTTAAGCAAATATTATACGCACTTTCAAATTTGAGACAATTTTGCGTAAAAACTTTGTCCTTGTATCTTGACTTCCTTTGAAGAACTGATTAGACATGTGCAATTTTGAGATCACGCAACCCTCAATTTAACCAAGGATTGTATTGCAAAGAGCATTCCCAATGTGTTCTTAAGGTATACATGGAAAAAAATCCAAAAGCAATGAAATTTCGCATCCAATCAATGCTGTAAAGCAAGATACATATTTAATCTGTAATCTTCATTGCTACTGCTATATAGTGGATTTTCTTGCAAAAGTGGATACGCAACTGGAAATTATCGGGGAGACCTTGCTTTTGTTGCAGACTACTATTGGATGGATGAACGAATCTACTTTTGGCTAGTACTTGTTTTATTTTTTGCGGATTTTTTTAGCGCATATTCTATTAAACATTGGCTCGATTCCATGGCCTGAACAACGTAGCCCAATGGCGTGTGATTAGAGAGATTCGAGTTGGTGGATATTGCAGGTGTGGTTCATGACGTCAAGGTTTCAAACTACGGCAAAGTATTTTTACAAACTACGTTGTCCTTCTATTTTAAGCTATCCTTCAACCTCCTGACTCAAAACAATAGAATTAGCTGTACATATGCAAAACAACAAAAGGAGCCAAGGGATAAGAATTCATTGGGCTTGGAATTTACATGTAAAAATAAAACAATTATTAAACTCAATCTTCAAAAATTTAAACATGCCTGCAAACTTGTTCTACGGATCTCTTGCTTATAAAACAACGTTAGCTCAATTTCATTAATTAGAGATAAATATTTAAGGGTTCTCAACATGGGGAATCTTGACGCCGCAAGTCAAAAAATTGAATAAAAATATTCACAAGCTGCATATAGGTTGTTGTAGACGTTGCAGCTTTTATTATTTTCTATGAAAGATATTTACCAATTCCATTGTCCTTTTTCATGCAATTATTTTACAAGGTGCGAGTTCTAGCGACTTCATCTTTATTCCTTATTTATCCAACTCTTTAAATTTAATGTAGAGTGGGCTGTAAGGATAGGGACTCTACAACACGTCTCAACAACTAATGTATGAGATCCAATGTATGCCTATGTTACAACTCTACAAAAATAAAAACAATTATTAAGCTCAATCTTCAAAAATTGAAACAAACCTGCAAACCTCTAGCACGGATCTCTTGTTTATAAAAACAACGTTAGCTCAATTTCATTAAGTAGAGATAAATATAAATATTTAAGGATTCTCAACATGGGGAATCTTGACGCCGCAAGTCAAAAAATTGAATAAAACTAATCCCAAAGAGTATATAGATCGGTGGCATTTTTCTTCTGAATGTTATGTGTATCAATGCATGAATTCCCATGAAGCATATTTACCACTTTCATTGTCCTTTATTCATTCAATTATTTGACAAGGTGCGAGTTCTGCCGACTTAATCTTTATTCCTTATTTATCCAACTCTTTCAATATAATGTAGAGTGGGGTGTAAGAATAGGGACTCTACAACATGTATCTCAACAACTAATGTATGAGATCCAATGTATGCTCATGTTACAACTCTACAAGTAAAAATAAAAATAATTATTAAGCTCAATCTTCAAAAATTGAAACAAGTGTGCAAACCTCTTGCAAAAAGATCTCTTGTTTATAAAACAACGTTAGCTCAACTTCATTAATTAGAGATATTGAAGCATTTTCATCATGGGCAATGTTGACGCCGCAAGTCAAAAAATTGAATAAAACTAATCCAAGCTGTACATAGGTTGTATATTTTGTTGGTGGAATGTATTGTTCTATGTACTGTGCATGTATGAATTTCCATGAAGCATATTTATCAATTCCATTGTCCTTTATTCATTCAACTATTTTACAAGGTGCGAGTTCTAGCGACTTAATCTTTATTCCTTAATTATCCAACTCTTTAAATGTACTGTAGAGTGGGCTGTACGAATAGGGATTCTACAACATGCATCTCAACAACTAATGTATGAGATCCAATGTATGCCTATGTTACAACTCTCTACAAGTAAAAACCATAAAGAGGCTCGTGTATTCACGGAAAACATACTACATCTCTCCATCTTTTGGATAGTTGACCATTTTTTGAAGGTTTCCCTTAAAAAATTCAAAATGAATCGACAAATTGGTACCCTTGCTAAAAACCTTTTGGCCGCAAAGCCTTCAATCAATTCATTTGGTAAGGAAAGTCCTTCGAATCGTGTTAAAAAACCGTTGTATTTTTTTGTATAGCCCGAAATTCCTCACATTATAAACCCCCAGCCCATTGGTTTGAACCGCATATGAATGAATTACCAGTCCCTCAAGGGTCTTGGCAAGCTGCATATGATGCTGCCCAAAGGAAAAATAATTTACACCTTATCGTCGGCACTTCATTCTTTATCTTTACGTTGGTTGTGGTAAGGGAAAGTTTGGAAAAAAGGATTGGGGGGAGGCTACAACTTTTTAGTCTTATTATTTGTAGATGAAGACATCCGGACTCGTCGTCCTTAATTCTACAATCCCTAAGTTACCTGATGAAGAATAAGGTGTCTAAAGATGTAAAGATATATAACTTGTCAACCAAATCATTTAGTTCATCCTCGTAGTGGACGTAGTTGGAAATAACAAAAGCAGGACCCAACTGCTTTGATAATTGTATTTAAAAATGAAATAAAGCCATCAAATCCAACATTTTATATTTTATTGTAAAGGGGTTGAGGTTTTGGGAGCCCTTTTGAACGGGGCGTTGTTTAAAGGGGTTCAAACTTGCATGGAAATATTAAAAGGATGGATAGAACCCGGGTTTTCTCCGGCTTTCTACGAACATGGATCCCCATATATTTGGATGATTTGACTGGAGAAATCCTACTTTCCAGAATTGTCGGATTAATGGCGAGGGAAGTTTTAGAATCTGGTCCAACTTGCACGGATTGTCAACTCCAGAATTGATCAAGTAGTTTAATTGAATGGGGAATTCCCTAATAGTATGAGATCCTTAGAAATTGTAAAATTTGAGGTAAATCATTCCATTTTATGATAAATCCTTATATTTTGTTGTAGAAATGAAAGGTTCCGCAAAGGAAACGGACGCTGTCCAACTTTCCACCTACTTTCAATCCTTGTATAAAAAATACTATATGAACAAAAATGAAAGAAAGCAAGTTCAACGGAGGGACAAATTACATCGCTCCAGATCACGACAAAGGACAAAAGCATTGGTACATCATTACATCCTTTGCATTTTTATTATATGTCCATGTAAATACATGAATACCAAAAAATCCTTTTAGCTTTACTCGGCATCAGTTGGACTACCAATTGAACTACCAGGGATTGAAGTCCTTGGGAACTGTTCTCCATTTTCGGCTTATGCCCAAATCCGTCAACTCGTCCTGGAACTGAGTTTTACAGAAGAGTCCAAAAGATGGTTGGCCACTTATGATGATGAGGAAAATGAGAATGATAATGCCACTGGGGACCGGCTTCCATCCCCATTTTCACTTCCAAAGGTATCCTATTGTCCTCCAAGTATGTACATATGAACTACAGTCCTAAAAAAATTAAAGGTTGTGGGAATTGGTCTTGAGACGGTATTCCAACTTGTGAAAGAAAGTCATTCAAAGCATTCCATATTATGTGTGAAAGCACTGGAAGCACTATTCAACATCCTTGGAGGACAATATCCACAAAGCTTAAGAAAAGAACCCATTCCTGTGATTGGTAACAATAAATGAATAAATAATGGAATAAAAAATGGGGAATTGTAATTGAACCTTAAACAGATTCATTGTTTACCACCCTCCTTACCTTATCCAAAAATGGTGAAGAGGAAACCATTGTCTGTGATACACCAAGTTCAAGTAAAGCTCAAGCAAAGATTACAGAAAAAATAACAGCAATGGCCACCGCATGTTTGATAAGTTTAGCAATTGCAAGAGGGGAGACTAAAATGATGCTTGAAACCATCTCATCTTTATTCATGTGTAATGAGAAGCTTGCCAATCAAGTGTTTGAGGTAATTAAATAAAATTATGGAATTATGGAATTTAGTTACAGTGAGTAATTCAATACTCTCCAGAGTCCAGATATTTTAAAATCTTTACAAAGGAGTACTCAAGCTATTTTAGTTGGTAGACCAATTCTTCCACAATGGCTTTCACATGGAATCCCTCAAAATTCTTGTGTTGATTCATTCCTTGTACATTTTCCTCCAGGTATGATACAAATCAAAGGATTATTTCCATAATTCAATTGTTGCTTCAAGATCCACCAGGAAGTGTGTTCAGTGCTAAAAGTTTAGCAAGTGATGGTCGCTATTTGTATCTTCATTGCTCAAGAGGCATTTTCAAAATCGGTTCTGGAAGCTTTGGAACTCAGCGTGGGAAAATATATGCCTCCGATCCCAATTTCCATTTGACCGAAAAAGTTTGGTTAGGATGGGCTAGTGTAAGGATGAATTTCCAATATCCAAATCATATCAATTGTTTCGCAGGGTAAACTTTTTTATCGAGTAACAAACAGCGGTGATCCATATCTTAGAGTTTTAAATGAAGATAGCTTTGAAGTAAAGGAATCCATTAAAACGATAGAAGATGGGGGTGTTGCAATGTTCTCGGATGGCCTTCATGTAGGTGCAATTGTCCCCTCCAAGGATGACGGATTCATTGCAAGAACGGTATGGATGGAAACGGCTAACATGAGCTGGGACACATTTATTGAAATTAATTTACGCCTTGTCAAAAAATCCTTGGAGGTCTCTGGACATTGTCCATGGGACAATGAATCCTGTCCAAGATCTATCATCACTGGAATTGAGGAAGATGTAGTAGCTATCTGTGCTGGAAAGGATTTTGCCCTTCTACGATCTCAACATGGAAGAGTACGACTAGAATTCCTTGTTTCTCAATAATTCCAATATGTTGAAATATTTAAAATTTGTCTGTAGATTTTATATTGCGGAAAAGGAGCAAGTTTAGGTCAAAAGTCCGGCATCACTAAATGCTCTAAATGGTTGGAACTTGGGCTTCAAAAATCTCCAAGATTTACCCAATGTGCCGTCGGTCATGAGGGGATTCATGCCCTACTCCTTGCAGAAGATGGGACAGCATTCTTTGTAGGAACCCCCAAACGGGGGGAAGATGGAGATCAATCCAAACCAAGAAGGGTGGCTAAAGCCTCCAAGCCAAAGAAAGTAATTAAAATGGAGGGACATGATGTAACATCCATTGCCTGCAACAATGGGACTTCCGCCTTTATCACTAGAACCGGAGACTTGTATCTATTTGGCAAGGATACGACGCATTGTGATACCACTACGGGGGCACTGATGGGGCTTAGAGGGGTATTTGTGGCACAAGTTGCAATGGGCAAGGCCCACACCGTCATTCTCAGTGGGGATGGAAAAGTGTATACAATGGGAATCAACAATAGGGGACAATGTGGAAGGACTTGGTCTCCTCACAAAGAAGGAAGTACAGATGTATTAGAAGATGATGAAGGGGAATGGGATGAAAGTACTGTAGTAGCAGCAGCATCAGTTGTTCCAGAACAAGAAGGGATTTGTCCAGCCGGCTCACATCGTTGGAAACATGAGCAATGCATGATTTGTACAATTTGTAGGGAATGTACGGGCTATGGAAGTGCTTGTATTTCAGCATTAAGACCCGATAGAAATCCTGGACAGTATGTTCTTTTAATATTTATATAAATGGACATTTTGAACATTTTGAACATTTTAAATCAATGTTTGCAGGGAGTGTGGTTGTGGGGTCGGGGATGCAGGATGTGCAGAATGTGGATCTTGCAGAACATGTGCACGTGAAGGGATTGAAGAACAGGATTATGTAATAATTGACGCACAAAGGGGTGTAGACCCAATTCCTGGTGATATCCTGCAAATAGAAGAAGGTAAGGGATTGAAAGTTTTGTATTTTCTTTAACCAGGTTTTTGCAGAGAAAATTGTTTCACTGGATGAACAACCGGAGAAACGTTTGATGAAGCCTAGCAAAGCAACAAAATCTCGAGGTAAAGAAAATTCCATGACATCCTTCCCCCCAAGTCGTCTTAATCTTCCAACTACTGTTCCAATCATACAAATTGCTTGCGGTTTGCATCACACGGGTTGGTTTAATTTTTATTTTAAATGATCTCTTGACATGAAAGTATTTACTACAGTGATTCTGGACTCCAATGGTTATGTGTTTATGTGTGGAAGCAACTCCTTTGGCCAACTTGGATTAGGAGATTTATCACCCAGACATCTTCCTTCTAAAGTTCGTTTCCCAGAACCCGAAATAAGAATTAAGCAGATAGCTGCTGGTAGTTATCACACTGTGGCCTTAGACTTCAATGGGGTCATATACACATGTGGCTCCCATACAGTATGTGGCCTATCAAACAAATGAACATATTTATCTGTACATTATGGTCTGTCAATAAATAGAAAGGACAATTAGCTCGTGAACCTGATGAAACAAAGACTGATCCATTTTGGTTTACAAAGATGGTTGCTTTGACCAACATTGGTTCAAAATGTGGAAGAAGAGCTACATGGATAGCTGCATCGGGGGATGCAACCTTCATGAAATTAGAAGTCAGCCTCATTAGTCCGAAAATGCTGCAGAAATCCACCGTAACAGCCAACTCCACTGCAATTAGTAAGTAGTACTTTTGCTTTCAAATTGTACAAATCGGTCATTATTTTTTTAAAACTCTACTAATCCGTAGTGATACTGCCCCCAGTCACAAGTGGAAAAACTGCATCTGTAATAATGATCAATAGGAAGGATGGATGTTGTGCTTATTTTGAAGGGGAAAGAAATATTGGGATGACCACTACCGCTGCAACTCTTGATCCAATGTACGACTATCTTTGGACGTATGAGTGGAGGACGCATTTGATGATGTGTTATAATGTGATTGCTTCCAAAATTCGTAATTCTCAAATTGATTCAAATACTTGGCTAACAAAAGCTCCATATGCAACCCCAACGTCCTCTCGTTCCAAACTCCAACGGTGGCAGGCAGGAGCTAATTTATTGGCTTGTATGGATAGTTTAGTGGGAGCAAATGTACAAGGCCTTGTCGTCAACCATGAAGAGCAACCAGTAGTCTCAATTCTATCAAAGATGTTTAGTAGGGATGATTATGCCGCAGTTTCTCGTTTTGAGAGCCATGGGGGTGGTTGGGGATACTCTGGCCATTCCATTGAATCCATTAGATTCTCAACTGATTCGGATATAGTTGTTGGAGGATTTGGTTTGTTTGGAGGACGAGGGGAGTATTGTGCTAAAATCAAGGTAAGTATAATTCCTTTACATACATTGTAACATTGTATTTATATTTTGAGAATTATTTTTTTGTATCATTAATAGATCTTTGATATGGGGCCTGAAGGAGGAGATAGTGAGACGGATGGAGAACTTTTAGCTGAAACTGAGGAGATTCCATATGAATGTGGACCAAGGCAAAAGTATCGAATGATGTTTGAGGAACCCATCCCCATACAAGGGGGTCGATGGTATGTGGCATGGGCCCACATCAGTGGACCTTCCAGCGACTGTGGCTCAAGTGGACAGAGCTTAGTCGTCACCGAGGATCAGTACGAAGGCTTCAAGGGAATAGCAATTTAATCCAATTCTATTTATAGAGTCACATTTCATTTTAAATCTTCAAAAAAGTCCAATAACGGGACAGATGTGAATGCCGGACAGATACCACAAATATTGTATCGGCTAATGACATCGGATCAATCTGTAATAGGGACCAAGCCAAAGCCACAATTTGAACCAACATATCTTTTAACCAATGATTTCATATCTACATTTTCTAATGTCTGTTCACAAAAATACTGCTTTTAGATATTAATATTAATATAAGTTTAATTGTATCTTTGTAGACGAGTGTGCAAACCCTTATGAGTCTGATTACTTGGTGCTGGACTGAAATACAATTTTTATCTTGTTCCGTTGATGTTGATCTTTTTAAGGCTGAATTAATGGAGTTTGTTACAAGTTGCTCATTAAGATTGATTGAATTTAGTATCAATCAAGCATACCCTAGCAGAGGTACGAAATCATTTCAAATGGGCCCATACATTTTATTCATTTAAAATCAAATCCATTCTTACAGGATATAGTCGATTAAGTCAAGCTGAAAATTCTGCAATGGCTGAGGCTGTTGGAGAAGTCCGAACAGCGCTACAAAATATGATTTCCAGTAATCGAGGTTTGAAACATTTTATGAATTGTAATTTTAAAGTAAAAAATGTTTTGGTTTCAGAATCTCAAAATCATCCTATTACCAAAACTTTGGAAAACGTTTTGAAGCAGACAAGCAAAACATTTGTGAATTGTTTTCAAATTTTCTATCCAACAGCATCCTTAAAGTGGGAATGCATTTCTAATTACCTGCATTTATATTTTGAAAATCAAGGGAAATATGCTGGAATGTTGAGTGCAATTCTAGAAGCATTGTGTCACTGTCGAGGTCATTTATTAGGAGTATTTCCTGGATTAAATGAAATAGGAAAACATACATTGGAAAATTCATGCGTAAGATTTAAACGCCAATTTTTTTTTATTTTTTTAAAAATAATTACAGAACCCTATTCAGGTAGATGATGATTCCCATTATCAACTTTGTTCCAAAAACCAAGTCCTTATAAATGAAATGGTCACAAGAAATGATATCGAAGGTTTTAAAAAATCCGAGTGGACTTTTTGGGATGTTCTTTTAAATTTGCTTGACATCATCGGCCAAGACAATGGTAGCTTGGAACCAAACTCAGAATCATTAGTTGTCAATTCATCAATATTATTGGCAAGGCTGATGGAAGAACTTGTTTGTCATGCTTCAGGTTCTTATGTAAGAACAATACAATTGAAAGATGCAAATAAATAAATGGAATATCCCAATAGGCTGAGCTAGAAAATATGATTGGGCAATTGGTCTTGGTGACGCCGTCTCGGTTCACTCGGACAAACCAAAGCAGAACATGGAACACTGGAAATGGTTCACCTGATGCTGTTTCCTTTACCACAGATCATTCAGGGGTGACCGTTTTTGGCGTCTGCATTTACTCAGGAACAGGAAATTATGAATACGAGCTTGATATTTTACAAGAGGTTTCTAAGATTTTGGTTTGATTTTATTATACAAAATTCCAACTTACAGTCGGAGGACGCTAATACTGATAATTGTGATCAACAAAATTCAAAATGGGCTACAATTGAGTGTGTTAGAGGAAGTTTTGAGTCGGATGACAGCTACGGAGATTTAATTGAAATAAAATTCACACATCCTGTCAATATAAAGGCTGGAACAAAGTATGCATTGAGGCTAAAAAACCATGGGGCCAGAACTTGTAATGGCGATGGTGGAATTACGGTGCTGAGATGCGGGGATGGGACCACCTTCACATTTAGTTCGTGTTCATTAAGTTTTAATGGTACAAATCAAATAAGAGGACAAATCCCACATATACTCTACTTCAGGTTTTGCATTTTATTTCCTGGATAAGAATCATTCAATTATTTGCTATGTTTATAGAAATCCAGAAGACTCTGATACTCGATTGAAGGCAAAAGCTTTGAGTGAAATGCGAGCTAGAACATGCGCCCAAAAAATATCAAATGCAATTTTTGATGGAGCAAAAAGTGTTTTTCAAACAGACAAATTTGATGTGAATCAGCTCTCAAAATCTTGTTTGGTGAACACCCTATTACCATCTATACTTGCTCATCTTCCTCGTTTGGCTGTTTCAAATCTTCGGGTACTAATTACAATTAAATGACTAATGAGAATATTTAATACTAATCTTTTTCCAGAGTTGTGTCCACTTGTTAGAACAAATTAAACGCGTGTTACCCTCAATTTCTGATCTAAACAATCAAATAACATCAAGTAATGAAGAAAAACACGATGATTTGTTGGATGCAGTTCATTATGCTTGGGTTGAAAGTGAACATCCCTATAAACCCGCAGTTGTGTCTCATTATCGGTAAATAATTTGCTACATTCCATAATTAAAAGTAAAATGATAATTTCTTAGCGTCAATTTCCCTCCAAGTGTTCAAATCATATCAATAGAATTTGATCCAAGGTGCTCCACAGCTCAACCTGAAGACAGTTTGCGTCTTTATATACCTCGCGACTCAATTAATCATGATTCAGTTATGAATAAAGGACTGGGTCCTGATTCTTCCGTAGATCAAGAGACTAGCAAATTTATTCCAATCCTAGACAAGTATTCGGGACGAGATAATTGGCCAAAGAAATCAATTATTTTGCCTGGTAAGTAAGCAATACAATTTGCAAAAAAAACGAGTTGCATTTCATCCATGTTCTTATAGGAAATGAAGTCTTATTTTCACTGGAAACTGCATCAGATTACACACGCGCAGAGAAAGATCATTATTTTGGATTTCGATGTCTCGTCTCGGGGTTTGAAGTTGATCATGAATTTGGTTTACAAAGACTTGAGATTGAACTCTCATTTCTTGGAGGTTTATGTGCCTACGAACTCGTCAAGAAAGATTTAGTCCTTCCTCCTGTCTCTGGTATTGAAAGGATTATTAACTTGAGTTTCATGAAACTTTACTTTTAATTTTTATTTCAGCGGAAGAAGTTGAAGCGTATCTCGAATGCTGGGCTTCCGATGACAAAATGATTGAAATATGTGTAAAACATCAACAACTATTTTCTAAAGGGATTGGTCTCGAATATTTCCCTGATGTTCATGAAGCTTTGGATGGAATCGTGCCTTTAAGGTTAGATAAATACGAATCTGATTTTGAGCTTTTAAATATTTTTAATTTATGAATTTAATTTCTTTATAGTTTATTTTTTGTTGCCGTTTATTTCCAAGTTGTTCTGCCTTTATGGATTACGACTACAAAAAATGTGGAGAAGAGCTGGAGTAATTTAAATACTTTTCTTTATTTTAGACGCATTATTATTTATAAATCATCATTACGCGTATTTTTTAAAACACTTGCATCCCTTTACTATAAAGTTGCTA
>JAAOWG010000649.1:0-13408 GCA_036491945.1 Paranurophorus simplex
AATCGAATCTCTTCCCAGTGACTAAACGTACCAAGTACTGTGTCCAACAATCCATTAGATTTGAACGATAAGCCAAGTAACGGTTTTATCTGAGTTGAGGCGATGTTTATTGCAGCTGCAACGTCCAAGGGAAACCTCCAGAGTAATTGTTTCCTTTTAGTTTGCATTATTTTAAACTTGAATGTTAGATATGCAGTAACTCTTTGTTTTGTAACTGGAGTGGTCACTTTTCTCATGGGGATCTTTCAACTTGGTATTACTGTACATCAATTAGTGTGGGTTGTCTAATTTTACTGAAATTCACACCTTTCCAGGCTTCATCACCAATTTTATTAGCCTACCGGTTATTAGTGCATTTACTCACACCTTTTATTCCATAACGTCGCACAATTAACAAATCCTTGCTTGCATAGATAACTCGAATGAATAATTCATTACATTAATGAACAATGTGATATTCCAAAGCATTACAAAGGTAAGGCGACATTCCAGGCATTCAACCAGTTAATTGACAAACTAACTGTTTTTGGAATAAATGAAATGGAAAAAAAAAGTAGATTTAATAACAACAATATGTTCAATAAACTAGTACTATCCTCAAAACCGGTAAACCAACTATTTGGTAAACTAACTGTTTTTGGAAAAAATAAAATGGGAAAAAGTAGATTTAACAACAACAATATGTTCAACAGAGTTGAACCCTCTTCAATGTGGTTAATTAATTTGTTTAATTAAAAATAATGGAGAAAAGGAGATTGTTTAATCCATGGGTTTGGTTGGGACCCCAAGATTGCAAAGTTTACTTGCACTCCAGTCATTGTTCTTATTTCGGGTTCCATTTACCCATCTCTCAAATACCCTTTCCTTCTTTATGACATAGGGAAGATTCGTAGCATCTTCAAGTGTTGTCCAGAATGGGGGGTTGATAGGTTCGTCGTCTTCGGCGAAGCGGAATAAAGGAACATCATCCTGGGCATATTTTCTTGCCTTTAACTTGTATTTTTCTTCCAAATCTACTGTATTTGTGATGATAAATCTACGTCCCTCTCCCACATGGCATTTATTATATTCAGCCCCATACTCCTACAAACAAATAAAGAATAATTGCAATGTAAAATTTGAAATAGGGTATCGTGTACAGGCAAGAAATGTGTTATATAAAAAATCGAAAGTAAATTTGTCAGGAATGGAAAAAAACTGACTGCATACCATTATAAAGGCCTCCAATTGTTGCATGATGAAAGATTCTTTGCAAAGAATGGCAAAAAGTTCATGGCATCTTGTATTAATTAAATCAGCTATCAGCCTTTTGTGGATTTGTGATTGCTGGTATAAGTTCTGAACCTTGTTGAAATGTGTCTTGCGCATGCATACGAGACCTTGTTTATTGGTGTAGCGACCAGCATAAAATTCTTGGTTCGTAGTAGGGGAAGCAAATTTTCCATAAATATTATCCCCTTGGAAATCAGGGTTTTCCTTCATATTCGTCGTTACTGCCAAATACACAACGTCTGCTTGGTCTTTATCCGCCAAAAATTTACGATTCAATCTATTTTTCCTATTTTTGGCCTGTCTGTATGGATTTAGGTTGAATCGCCTCCTTGTTGCCCTTTGACGTTCTTGCAACTTCTTTAGTTCAAGTTCCAGTGAATCCTTTGTTACTCCTCCGTCTTTAGATACAATGTAGCCCAAATCCTTATCAAAAAGAATCTTGTCTTGAAACTTTTTTAAGTAAGTTTTGTTTTTCCCGGCGAAAGTTTGAAATTTTTCGTCGTCCTCCTTCTTTGTGCCCAAGAAATTAATTAGAGTGGTTAAATTACCAAATCCAGGAGGAATCCTGGATTTGAGGGCACTTCCTCTTTTTGGTTTAGTTCCACGAGATGTGAGAGATTTTTCTTCTTTTTTCCATATTTGCGTGTAATACGAAACTAGGGATTCTCGTCGGTAGCCACCCTTTCTTTTGTCTCCACCCTTCCTAATATGATAGTATCCCAAATCCGGACTATGAGGTGGGTTAGTTATATTTTTGCACCAGGCAGCTCTTTGGAGGTTGGTCAGGGTTTCCATGTCCGTTTTTTTTGACTTAAGAAAATTCATTAATCGAAGTTTGGCATGGGCTTTTATTGCTTCTTTTGCCACGGGATCACATGGAAGGTATGGTTTAATCTCATTCTGCATGAGCATTTCTGTAGATAAGAAGGATTAGTGTTAACTATATTTCCTCTCTTTACTTAAAACATACCATCGTTTGGATCCAGAATCCCTATTTTAACTTCACCATTTTGATCTTGTATCATTGAGTAACGCCAGCTCATACACAGTTTTGTAAACAAGGGGGTGTTACGCCTGCCACCTCTAGAGTCATTGGTGCAACAGTATCCAATATCCGGGTCAAAAGTATATTCAGTTTCGGTTATGAAGAGGGCTTGGTGCAACAATGCGTTGAGTTGTTCATTGTTTTCCTCCTTTCCTGCCGTAAATATCAGTACTTCCAGCTTTTCTTGGGGTATCCTTTTGTCGAAAGTAAATTTGTTGAGTGGGGTTCGTGTGATGGGGCCTTTTCAAGTAGATTTAAATTAATACTTGATCCGTTATACATCGGTACTTACCAATCCGGTATGAAACAAAATGGCTGGGATCTTTAGAATTTGCTTGTAACTCTTGTATTGTGGTGTCGACTAAAAAAATTAATTTATTATATAAATACTTAAACCAACTGCCAAATCAACTTTTTGTTCAACCTCATCTATAAATCTTTATAGCACCATAACCTTATAGTTTTGGAAAACCTACTTTTATGGACCATAATCTAGAGTGTATATGTGAAACCGATAAACAACTATATGGGTGAATTTAGCAACTCTATATCTAACAACACCTAGTTTTAAAAAACTCACCACTTTGTTCAACAACTGGATTCAAAGGCATTTCTTCAACAATCAAAGATGAATTGGACGCTGGATCTTGTGTTTCCTAGAATATTCATCAATTCTTGCTATTCATTGCGTGCAACAAATACATCACTCACCATATTCACCATGTCATAGTCCCACAAATCGGTTTGCTCCATCTCCTCTTCTTTTTTTTGGAAAAAGTCGTCAATTTTGGAGCATGTTTCAGCAACTTGAGCAAAAGTCTTTCCTTTCTTGCGTTTGGGTGCATCCTGTGGCTTGGATTTTAAAGTGATTTCCTTATCCGAAAGGTTTTGGAAAAAATCTTCCATTTTTTTTGTCTTTACCACTTGATCCTCCTCGTACCAATCCTTGACTTTAGCTGGACGCACATCAGCCTTTTTTTTCCGCCCCATGTTAGCGTCTGTTCTGTGAAATAAGAAGTGGATTTGTCAAACTTACTTTACATAAAAATGTTTTGTTGATAAACTCACTTTCTTCACACTCCACTCAACAACTGATGAAAGGGAAGGGGTTGAATATTTCTGAACAATGAAATTAAGGGGAAATATATTCACTTCACTAACGAGACGTGTTCAATTCAACGTCCAAATGGAGACTGAGACGTAATGTGATTGTGAACGTGATTAATCCCGTTCATGAAACAAACAAACGTTTTCCAACGGACACAACTCCTATTGGTTCCTCACTTTACACACGAGATATCAATTGCGCAGTTTGCTCAGGTAATACCTATCCTTGCTAAACCCACTTTATATCCCTTCATCTATATCCCTTAGTGAACTCCTATGACTCAACAGCTGATTCAGGTTCATTAATTCAAAAATAAATTGGGAAATATTTCAGACTTTAATTAATTAATCTATTAGATGATTTACAACATAACAAATTCCAAGAAACGTGTTATGAATTGATCATTTGGCGGTTGGAGACATGATTGGATGATTAAGAAGGCTGTGTGGTTAAATAAAACTTGATTTAATTATCTTAATTTATTTATTTCAAAGTGGATCTTGACATTATAGGGATACGGTTGGTTTCAAACGTTCCTTAATATTTAGAAACTGTGATGGCATATATTTTGTGGATTTTTCAACTAGGATTTCAATGGTTTATGTTCATCATGAAATTAACTACTAACTAGACAATCGTGTAGTCTATGTGGGTACCAGTCGTCCAGGACTTATTGAGTACCTGAAAAATAGATGAATTTTCTAAGCGAGGACAATTAATCAAGTTTACAAGAAACGGTTCATATGGACAGGTCAAGAAGTAAGTTTAGCAGCAAATTTTGGTGCTTTTAACTTTTGCAGGCTGCAAGTTTAATAGTAATTTTTGGACATCCTTGTTTTATTTACAGACTGACTGAAGACCACAAACCTTTGTCTGATGTGCACGAAGCCGGACCAAGTTTGGTAAATCTACTTGAAATCTTTTGCTATCCATACTATCCAAAGAAATAAGTAAGTTTCTTATGCCTATGTAGTTATTTTTATTTTCGAATATCTCATTGTCTGTGAATCGGATGAATTATTTATTCCTGTTGTACGTATTAGCAATGATTTGCTTCTTTTTAACAATGTTTTTCAATAAAATATGGGTGTGGGTAATAGAATATTATAGGTCTTTATTAATTTTTTCCGTTTTAAAAACTTAATGCAGCTCGGATTAGTTAGGTGAGAGGTGTGTGTATTATTTTCTTTAAGTGTAGTTCAAGGTTATAGCATCATCAGTAACAGCTGTGGATATGGGTAAATGGTCAAGGACATCCAATACCTTTCCCTTTACTAATGTGTATCTGTAATCAAATTACTCAAATCAATTTATTGTGAACTGTGGGGGGGGGTTTAAACTTAATTCAGTATATTTAATCAGCTATTCATACGGTCAATCTGTCAATCTGTATTTTAAGGGTAATAAACTCATTATAATTATTCATGTGTTAATTTGATAACTTTCATTACTTAACATTTGGAAGGTCGTGTGGAAGGATGTTTATTGTGTATTTGTTTATTTAACAGTTGATATTCAAAAAATGAATTTATTTAAAACCCTAAGCATCAAGATTGTGGGAAGTGAAAAGTGATTTGAAATTCATGGGTTTGTAGTCTTTGTTTTTCACTACCGGAGTGGTGTTGTTTTGAATAAATTGTTGCAAAATTGACTTTATTATTTTTACACTGAAAGTGTTACTTAAAGCAAAGTCAGGTTAGCAATAATGAACCAGGCATCCTTGGTTTAATACAACGTAAATGCCCCTTGGTGGATTGGAAGGATTATTTGATGTTGAAAATCTCAATGTCAGGGACATAGTTAGGGTAGGTCAGCACAAGAATATTTATGAATTTGTTCGGGTGGGGTATTTCTCATATTCAGCGAGCGAAGCGAGCAGGTTAGCTTTGAAGGAAAAGATTAATTAAATTGTACAAAGGGTGAATTAGTTAGGGGGTGGGTGTTTTCATTTGTTAGTGAGTGAAGTGAGATTTTAATTTGAAAATGTTTTCATGAGTTCTGCTAAATTTACTTTGTTGAAGTAAGGGTACTCCCTTGTGATTTTAATATTTTAAGTGGGTGTGATTCATGTGGAGGTGGTTTCGTCCAGAAATGTTTCAGTTTTGCACTATTTTTAGTCAAGGTAGGCAATTTATCGGAGATGGGGTATACGTATATTCAAGTCCAGACAATAGGCATTATATTAATTCATCAATTAGGTAAGTATCAGATCGCACGTGCATGAACAAAAGGAAAATATGTTTATCATTAGGATCTCAAATCTCAACTGTTTTTGGAAATGAATTTGAAGGATGTCAATTTGGCAATTTGAATCCTTGAATAAATATTTATTTATTTGAAAAGACACGTATATATCTTCATAACTAGGGTTGTTAGGTTAACATTGTATGATTAAAAGTAAATTTGGCAATAGCTAATTAATTTTTGGTATTGAATTTTGAATTTAGCAACCCTCTATTGATGTTTCCCAGTCTGGATTGGTTAGTGTGTAGGTTTTGCAGCCGTTGTCTTCTAATTAAGGATTACTTGATGGTGGCGGAATCTTCATTTCACATTTCGACTCGGTGTCTGCAGTCAAATTCACAGTTTGATATGAATTTGGAAGTAGATACCACACGTGTTTGTTTTTGTTATCGGTCCCTGTCTGTTTTAAAATACAAACGATTAAGCATACTCACGATATTTTTGCATATTAACGTGAGGTTAGGTGTCATTGTTGAGTATAAAGTAAGTTTGTCAAGGTTTGGGTCTATTAATTAGGAAATATGTATATTTAATATTTTATTTGATTACCATAAGGAAACAAAGTG
This sequence comes from Paranurophorus simplex, assembly GCA_036491945.1. NCBI lineage: Eukaryota > Metazoa > Arthropoda > Collembola > Entomobryomorpha > Isotomidae > Paranurophorus > Paranurophorus simplex. Next base: position 6,236 of record JAAOWG010000649.1, read on the forward strand.
TAGTGTGCTCGGATGCCGTATAGAGCTTTTGGCGATTAGCGTCATAAGCGCAACCGAACGCAATGAAGATATGGACTGCAGCACGGTCCGATCCTTTGTCGGCAATTCCTTTGTTGATTTCCACCCCGAGGGAATGTTCACTTTCTTTCATAACTTTAACCCAAAATACCGGCCTATTGAGTATCCGGGCTTCCAATCCTCCATTTGGTCCTACTGCGCCTGTATTCATACTCAATCTGGCTTGTAATTCATCATTTATTGTTGCAGTAGGTCCGGTGAATATGGCATTTGGTGGAGCCGTCATTCCAAATTCGGTGAATTCATTGATTGACAATAATCGAAAGATGGGCCAGTACTCTTGTGATCCCAGCATTGATAGAGCAAAGGTTCGGTAATAACAATTTACCCCTTCATCATTTATTTCGACTGCTTTAAAATTCTGCAACAGGGTTGGGTTGGAATCCATGAGGTTGTTTTGGACGTCTAAATCAGTTATGAATGCAGTAGCTTCGTCTCCAACAATATTATCTCCATTGATTGGAGAGTAGCCCTGTAACACTTGTTTGAGATTGTTTATCATGGCCTGGTGTGGTTTTAGCATAGCTTGGACTTGTGAGAAGGAAAGTGTTTTGTATGATGGTACGTTATTGTGGCGACCAATCTCTGTATTTACTTGCGCACTCATGTCATTCATTACTTGTTTGCACGTTTCTGAAATCTTGTTGAAGTTGAGAACTGCTGGAACTTGATCCACATTACGATGAAGGAACCCATGGAATGCATCCACCTCTTGTGGGGTTTTCAAAGGCCCAAACTCAGCCAATTCATAGTCACCAGAACATGATACAGTCTTTGAGATAGCGTATTTTGTATCCTGGAACATGAAGACGTCATATGATCCGTTTTTAGTTTCATCTTTGTCACATTTGAATTTCTTCCAACAGAGCAAGGCAATTGGACCTTCCTTTCCTTCCATCAGAGATTTCTGTGCACATTTTTCATGAATTATATTGTCCGCGGAAAGGAATTGAATGATGACTTACCATCGTAACTTTATTTTGGTCATTCTTGGTGGGCATCACTAAGAAATGTTTGGAGAAAAAATCTGTGCCATACTCATCAACACTCAAAAGCGTCTTAATAGCATCTTGCCAGTCGCTCCTTCTTTTGCGACTCTCCAAGATAAGTCTTTCCATGTGTGGTAGAGAAAACGTCGTAAAGCGGGCAATCAGGTCTTGTTTCGGTGTTTTGGGGGCCATTGCATGTACAGTTGGACTCTGTGAGAAACCTACTTTTGCAACTCCAATACCCAGTAATGCAACCTAACCTAACCAACCCATTGAAAAGAACATTTTTGCATGAGCTAAATAAAATTTGTCTACCAAACTATACATACATACACACTATATGCAATAATAATAATAGTCTGGGCATGCAGCAGTTATGGACAATGTTGAGAATATTTGTCAAGTACATTGGTTTGGTAATGAAATAAAACTGGTTTAGCCCCATCTCCTCTTTGTACTATCTCTGCTTCACTAACTTGAATTTAATCCAAACGGTTGACAACCACATTGAAAGTTCCAAAAAAGCTCAGTTAAAAGAAAATCCTCCATTTCACTTAGTTTGGATGAATTTGAACCAGCTTCTTTTATAATGATGGGAATACAAGTTTATTTAGGAAATATTCTTCAAGCTTATTCTTTTTGTTCGGCCCTGACCATTCCTGGAGTCAACTACTTCAAACATTATTACGGCGGCGGCTGCAATATCACATGAATTTTTCTAATTTTCACCATAATCATGACGTATTTCCGGGAGGGATTTGGGGCGCAAGTGGGATCTTAGATTGTGTGTCTTCCACATCCTAAGGGAATCCTCTTCTTCCCGACTTATGACATAATCTTCAAGAAATTTCATGAATTTTGGAATATGCCCAAAACTTTTGCATAATTGTTGTTTCTCTAATTAAGGTGAGTCTCACTAAACATGCTCCACGTTTCTGCATTAATATTCACTTGACATCATGTAGCCTGAAATTATTTTGAAAAACAATTAAAGCCCTGCGGTGAGATCACGGCCAACTGCTCTTGGCTATCCACAAAAATAACTTTATTTAGAGAAATAATACATGCAAATAAATGAGTTCATTTGGGGATAATTTCTTTATCATTTTTCAAATTAACATAATATTTTCCAAATTCTTTCTCATGTTGCAGCCACCTCAATGACACTGCGTATAATAGGATTAAAATGATAAAATTCCTATCAATTCTCAACATAAATTGTAAGATTAAACTGTCGGCATTCAACCTTTGCATATAAAGGCTTGACATTGTCAACTTGTTTAACAATCGTGTCATGCCTGTGACGAACACCAACTTTTCCCATAACCTCCCAGTTCATTAAATCTCCTAGTTTGCATCTAATAAAGAGAAATTTTTGCTCAAATTTTTCCAAGATGGGAACAATGAATTTTCAAGACCATCCAAAAGCCCGCCCATGTCAAAGATCTAAAACTCAACCATGTCACACAACTCTTGCCACAATCAATCTTAGTAATAAAAAAATTTATTAGATCTCAATCCCATCCGACTATGAAAGCTTGTTAATTTTATGGCACGCACTTTCACAAAATACTTTCATTTCAACTTATGAAATGAGAAATATGATTCGCTGTTGGGTACAATTTTATGCTTTGGATTAAAGGGAGGGAAATGAACGTTGGAGATCAGCCCTAGAATCGTACTGCTTCAAAAATGCTCCGAGTACAAGACCAAATGTAGGAAAAGTTATATAGTGGGATTGACGCAGTCAGCGCATTCCACTACGCTTCTCCAACATCTATGTACTAACCAAAAAGTGGTTGTGATAAGTTTATGAAAGTTGCAAAATCATCAAACTTTTTTTTATTATTTGAAAAGTCTATATCCAAAGAGCTTAAGCCTTATAATCGCTTAAGAGGCCTCCACACGTAATTGATTCATTGTTGACAATGTTCCTCATTGTTTTATAATAATTTATGTGACGACCTCTTATAAGTAAAATTTTATTTTTCTGATCCCTCCATCCACCCGTGATTATTAATCACTCATCAGAAATTCATAAAAATACTAATACATAAATAAATATCAATATCAATTAATACAGTATAATATACAAACAATTTAAAAGTGATAAATCATAATAAATCAGTATAAAAATAAGATTTGTTTTAATTATCCGTCCCATCCAATTTGAAATCCTTAAGAGCTCCCAGGTAGAATGTTCTTCGGCTCTTTACTGAAGCCAACTGAGCTCTGAGACGATCCCCTCTTGCTTCTTCGATTTGTGCATCCTTCTGCAATTTTTGAAGCCGTTTGTTTGACGCCTTGATTTGGGTTGACAAATCCTTTATTTCTGCTGGCTGTTCATACAAATCTTGTATCATTTCATCCACCGCAGCGTCCAGTTGTGGAAAGGTCGTTTCCGGGATGGCTGGACAGAAAGTGGCAGAGTCCTCGTTCCATAGCGGGGCAATCTTGAGAAGTGGAGTCCACTGGATTCCTTGGGGGAAGACTTGTGCCTGATGTTGTGGCTTCATGAGGCCCGAGTGAAATACAAATTTCAAGTTTGTTGACGATCCACTTGGTTGGCTTGAATGAGATTTGGCCATGGTTATGTATTTATCCTGCAGTTGATCCCCCTTGGATTGATACAAAAGGCAAAGTAGATGTGCTGTAATTGCTTGGAAATTTCTGAAAATTGGATCCGCTAGATACTTTGAGTAACGGGAGGCTGTGTTGTAGATGAATTTGGTTGCTGCTGCTCCCTTTCTTCCATGCAGGTAGTAAGGTTGATTGGAGTTTTCAAGGGCCCATCTGATGTTTTTTCTTGCATTTTTCTGGCATCCGCCTTCAAAAAGTTGACTAGCCTCAGCAGCAGGTACAAGTGCTGCATAGTTGATGATTGCTCCAAGGAAGGCTTGAACTTCGTCCTTACTTGAAAACTTGATGGTGTTGTTTTTGGCGTTGGATGATTGTATGAAACGGTTGAAATGCTGATAATAATGGTTGATAGAGATGGTCTGGTCCTCTGCTCCATCTTCACCTCCAGACAAATCCCCTTGTCCACTATCTTCGCTTCTAGACAAATCCTCTTCTCCATTAATGCAGTCTATGAAGCTTTGGCCTCCTGAAAAATGCTCCTCCCCACTAATCCAGTCAAGTATGCTATGGCCTCTTAAAGACAAATCCTCTTCAGGCAAATCCCCTTCCTGTCCGTCTTCGGATCCATTCAAATCCATGATATCCTGAGCTTGATCCGATCCCTCACTCCTGCTAGTGCCATGGTTGTTCTTGATGAGCGCCCAAACATTTCTGAAAAAACAAAATAAAAAAGACAAAATTAGCATTGATAATAGAATGAATAGAATGGTGAAAATTGAAAAAGAAAAACACCTACACGAAAGGTGCTTCATGGGCTGACTCTTCTTCATCCGAGGATGGTGTCGGTGAAAATCCCAATTCCGGGGCATTGTTGTCTTCATCAACTTCGGGATGAGGTGGGCTTGGTAATTGAGCTGGCTCGGGCTGGGCTTCATCAACTTCATCAAATGTATGAGGTGGACTTGTCGCTTCATCTTGATTTTGAATGTTGACTCCGGATGGGGTGTCATCAAGTTGAGGGCTTCGGATCTCCAGTCGTCTCTTCCTCCGCATCCTTTCCTCCTCGTCGCTCACTTGGAGAAGTTGCCCATTGAATGAACTGAAATTAAAAAAAAGAACAAAAAAATTAATATTTTTGTCAATAAATTTAAAAAATACATACAAAACTTGACTTACGTTTTGTTGTTGTTGCGTTGAGCCATCTTCGGATTAAATCTCTCGGTAGATTTTTGGGCAGAGGTTCCCCGTCCGGTCGTGGTGGTGAAATGAACCATATTCTGGGGTATATATACTACACAGGCCACTGCGACCGGACACTGCGACCGGACACTGCGACCAGACACTGCGACCATTCAGTGTGCACTTCACCACCACTTACTGCCACTCCACTACATACACGTATACAGGTATACACAGTATACCTAAAGGTATATTTGGCCACTTATGATGTTAAGGGGTGTGGTGGGGGCGGGGATGGAGTGTTCAATTCGGTTTCTTGAATATCGGACAATATTCCTGTACGTTACTTGGGTTTTGCATTTTATTTTCGTTGTTTTAGAGGACAGGAGATTGTGTCTTTGATATGCATGTAATCCTTATACTCTTATCTACGTTTTAAGCGCATTTATAAGCTTGTAGGAGTTGCATTTCAAAAAACAAGCTCATCGATACCACTCTTTTTATCTGTATTGTAGTCTTTTGCATTATTTCCCTATTTTGGTGGAAAAGGGGTGGCCGGGGGGATAGGGACATGGTATGATTAGAATCGTCATGCCCTTGTGAAGGTTTGAAGCTATTTTGGAAGCTTCTAATAGTTGCAGTTCAAAAAATATGACTGTTTCAATTGACCTAATTATGAGATTTAAGGTAATTTTGAGTTTTTCTCAGTTATAATCATAATACTAGGCCCAGGGAGTATCCCAGTGACATGGGTTTGATAACTGTAGAATCTTGGTATATTTTCCCAGTTTTATGAAATTTTGGAAGCTGCAACGTTTCCTAACGGGGTGGCGGATTGGAATTGAGAAACTTTACTAACTCCCTTCTAATTTCAACCAACGTCTTGGTGAATTTGTTATAAAACCAGATCACGCACATTACATTCCCTTAAGAAATATAAAGAAGGAAGAAAGAGAGAGAGAGAGAGAGAGAGAGAGAGATTCCTTCCATATATAAGACAAAAAAGGAAGGAGAGGAAGAGTAAAAAGTTGTTTTTGTAGTAAACACATTTACAACTTTCTCCACCCACGGACACCTCACTTCAATTTCCTTCCGGTTCCATTTTAGTCAAACAACGTTTTTTTATGAGGATGAGTATAGTGGAAACAATTTGAATGAACTAGCACCCCCAGCCACGTGGAAACCTAGTGGCATTCCCTGCTTTCAACCTTATTCTCGCAGTGCATCCAACAACTTTCACTCTTTCACTTGAATTGCATTGGACTTGGGCTAGGACGAGTTTAAAATTCAATGATGAATATGTAAATTGTGGATGGTTGGATGGTTTTCAATGTAATGATGCAATATTTGACGTTTTACTCCTTGTCCCATCGGTTTGTTTGCTATTCAAATTGACATGAGAGTTGGCTGCATTTGTTTTAAACCAATTGTGTCCCAAAATGTTAAGAAAAAGTTTTCTCAACCGAGACCGAGAAAAGTGCATCTGCTCGTACTCACCACACTTTCTCCAAAAGATCCCAAAAATGAGTGAGTAAGGCAGAGTAAAAGAAAAACGTTTTCCTTTCTTTCCATTAAAAGAAAAGCTTCTGTTTAACTATTTCCTATAATTATTCTGGTGCAGTTGTAATAAATTCCTATTTTCTTGGTGGAATAGGGTTCGTTAATTGTAAGATACGAGTATGTGGTGTAATGGAATCACTTTTATGTATGCCCAGCATTGCCACTTGCCACCATCACCCGTGTCATACTTTCTTCTACGACCAAATGAGGAAAAAAATAGCTGCATATGTAGAGAGGGAATGAGACTTTACGTTTATTTTGTGGTGTTTTGTATTGTAAGTTAACAGTGAAAGTGATTCCTGTGGTTCATCCCATCCATCTCCTGTTAAAAAAGGGGAATTGGGAAATCGAATGAGACAGGAATTGAAGTAAAATAAAATCTGCTTTGCCTTGTGAGTAGAGTATGTACAGGAGATGTACATATAATGCAACTAGTTGGGGAGAAAGTGTATCGTTCTGTTTTGTGATAGGATGACGTACCCATTGGAAGGAAGGGGATTACCAAATCTTACTACCAAATTTATTTCCCTTTGAGTCATTCTCCAGTAAAGTTCAATTCTCTAGCCATCATGCATCGTCCTATTATACTTAGAGTATTTATCATGGTGTAAATTACCCAAAGTTGAAACCACTCCTGATACTTCAACTACTATAAATTTTCTCATGGCAAAATAACCCAGAATAAACAACACAGAAATTAATCAATAAATAAATCAAACAATTTTTCATCCTTACAAAAATATTCATGAGTTGTGCTTGGAGTGGATATTCAGTAGAATATCCACTC
>JAAOWG010000650.1:0-13405 GCA_036491945.1 Paranurophorus simplex
CAAGTTGACGATGGTCAGATTGAAGTAGGGCCTCGATATAAACTTTCTCATATTTGACGGTATAATCTGGGTGAGTCAGTATAGTAGTTCCATGACGTCCTTTATATGGATTACCGTCTGTATCATAAACATGGTACTGTCGTGACCTTCCACCCTGGTATAATTCCGGCAATTATTTTTTGTTGTGGTGTTAACGGATCCCCTGATGTTCCTGTCCCACCTTGTTTGTTCCACACCTCGGTCAGAACTATTACGGAAGCTTTAGTTGTCTCTTGAATTTTTCTCACTTGACCCGCCTTCTCCTTGTCCAGTCCATTTATATTTATTGTTATTAAATTTATTGCGACATTAGCTTCAATTGAATCCACTTTGGTATTCGGTTTTTGGTTTATAGAAAAGTGTTCTATTCCTGGGAATTTGGTGTTGTATAATTTACGACGAGCTTCGGTTAGTTCTTCAAATTTTGGTTGGGGATTGGGGTCTGTTAATTTTGAAGTTTGGCCATTGTAGCCATATCCTTGCCAGATCAGGTTAGGTCAATATCACTTAGTTAGATCAATTCAATCATTTAGATCGATATTTCGATTTTCGGTTTCGGTGGTTGGTTTTTTTTGGATTAATTTTCTTACTTCTGATACTAGGTCATGCTTTGTATGCTCTACTATAAATATGATGTTTTATTGTCTTCTTGATGTCTTGTGTAGCCTTCATTTGGAGAGTGCCCATGACCGTCCCTTCTTAGTTGCTTTGCTTTATCTAAATCCTCTTGTAGCTATATATAACCCATTATTAAGAAGTTGAATAATTGTTCGGTAGTTGGTTGCGTTAAACAAATCATTTAATATTGAGGATTTTTTGATATATTCGGGGTTGATTATTCCACCTTTGTAGTCATTGGGACCAACTCTGACTAAAGAAACATATGGCAGACACTTCTTTGTTTTATTTGTTGCATCGTTCATGTTAAGTTTATTTGCTTTCTGAACAATGCCACCAACCGAATCGTCGTTAGCCCTTTCAATTTGATGGCATGTCATGGCGAGAATACTTTATTCATTTATTTTATGTAACAACGTTACAACTTATTAACGTGACAAAAACATACTGGAGATTGGAACTGAAACCGGAGATCATGGTATCTCCATTTTCAAAAGCCAGTCCGATTATCTCGCAGACCGGGATTTCTTCTTCGTCGGTAATTCCTCACATGTACCTGAAAAATAAACATATCATTAAGTTATGTAAAACCGATGCAGAACCTACAATCCGTTCTCAAGTTGATAAATTGGGTGAAAGGTTGAAGGTTGAAACCCGGAAACCAGAAAGATTTTCGAAAAAATTGGGGGATAGCTGGTATTGCAGTACTAAATACGAATACAAGTCACTGTCCTCACAATGCATGTTAAAGGATGAATGGGTAGAGCCGAAGTTGCTTGTGACGGTGTTTATCCCATCCAATTTGTTCCCCTTTCCATCCTTTATTCCATTGATCAACCAATGAGTGTTGCTGGGATACATTGGATGATCCATCTTTTAAACATGAAATCATTTTGATCTGACCCATACAACACGCAGTATGTTGGCGTCAATCCTTCCAGAAACAAATCAATTGTTCCGTCTGCTCCAGCTATTGTCACATTAGGATTTCTGAAAAATGACTATTTGGAAGAAGCCGTAATATCTCCTTTTCGTTCGATTTCCTAGTAGGTTGCAAGTGACAACTTTCCCACATCTTCAGATGAGATTACACATTTAAACTAGCGTAGGATCCATCTTCAGGGATTGTAAAGAATTGATGTGATGGGCTGATTTCGATGTTTTGACTGCATCTTCTAGAGATATAAATGTTTCATTGAAGTCATCAGGGAATTTAATTAACGCAGTTCCACATATATGGGTGCCACAAAATTCCGTAAACTCTACTACCAAATGGTACGAGTCCATTTGCTCAGGAGTCAAATAGAATACTTGTGGTCCGGTGGATATCCAACGCGTTGGTGTTCCCTTTCTGTTAGGTATACGTCCTTATGTAATTTTTTCTGATGGCTGGACTTTATTGTTGGGCTATAATTAGCGTCTTTAAAATAAGCGCAAGCTACTTACTTTGTTAAAACTTGCTTTGTTTCAACAGCATTGTATTTGTTTGTAGATTGTTTTTTATCAGTCATGGAGGGAGGCGTATTTAAAGGGCTTTGAGTAGATTCCGCCTTGACTTGGTTCTAAAATAAAATATCATTACTTTTCAAAGTTAAGCAATCCTTAATATCGGACACAATTGCATCATTTGTATGCATTCACTACCACCCCCCCCCCTGAACACTTCAGCCAATTCTCCACCGATTGAGTCGTAATTAACAAACATCAGTGATGAATAATGAAAATGTGTTGTTCATATTCTTTGAATTGGAGTAGTATAGAATAAGTTAAAAAATCAAATGCATAGGAAAACAATTTTTTATATTTATGTCTGTATATTATTATCAGGATAAAAACAAATTGCAACGGCATACTGAAATTGTTGCGTCTATAGTAGCACACCATCTTCAGAGCTTATTTACATCACTATCGTTCATTGTGAAGTGAAGTTATTTAGTGAAATACATAATAATTGTATTGAAAAAATGTATTAAATAATTCAAACTCCAAAAAACTGAAAAATTATGTAACACAAACTCGTCAAAAGGATTATAACGATTTTTTGATAATAATAAATGTGGCCAGCCACCGACACATTCAACAAAATTCCGTTAGGTTACTGAGTTAGCATGCAGCTTCACAGCACAATATTCACATCGTAAAGAGTTCAAACGGAACCTACTATTGAAATACGTAGAAACTTTTTAAAAATTATTTGGGCCATTTCTAATTTAAATTTTTATACGTTTACATGAAAATGTTATTGAAAGAGTCGCTGAGACGCTAAATTTTTTTGATAAAAATTTAGGTATATCCCTTTGAGTGTGCATAGCCACACCTAAGTTTTCTATTTTTTGGGATGATATCCTTTTCCAATGTTAACCCTTGTACATTTAATGTTATTAAATTTATTGTCTGTCCCGAAGGTAGGGGTTGTGAGGGTTTTATGAACTTTTTTTTTTTGATTTCAGAGTTTCAATTGCGACCAACTTTGTGTTATACATTTTCCTATTAGTTTCTGTCAGTTCTGGATATTCCGTTTGGGACGGCGTTTAGAATCTTCGAAACCTGACCATTGTAATCGTTTACCTCGTAGATGGTGTTTCTAAGGAATTCTTGATCTGCTAAATATTTTATCCTTTCCATTGGCTCGGTTGGGAGATCGTTGGGAATGAATGGTAGGTCTTTGGCTCGGTCCCATCAATTTCTTTATGTTCGTTACCAGAACATAATTTCATCATTCTTCTCATCATGCTGTTCAACTGATTGAAATTTGCTGAATCAACTATAAAAATTTAAGGGATTTGGTTAAATTTTGTGATTTTATAGAGATCGTTTATATTTTGGTTATAGGTTTGAAACTGTTACTTCCCCGTTATTTCAACAGGGAGTGGTATATAAGCATATCTTGTTTGCAGGATCTATTGTGATTCTACAAACATTGTAGTTAACAGTTTTAAATCGATTGGTCAAATTTTTCCTGCTATCTGTTTTTTACAATCTTACGGCTTATTTCTAAATCAGGGAGATCGATCATGCCCAATTAGTGTTTTCGTTTTTTCCTAATAGACGGTTTAATCCACGTTTGATGAATGTAAAACTCCAAATTTGGGTAATGTGTATATATACAACTCCGTCCGAAGAAGCTGACTATAGATTTGGCCTTGGTCTTGTGTAACTTCATTTTATTCCCAACGCATTTACATGAATGCCTTTATTTCCCAAAACTTCACTACTTATTCCCCACTTCTTTTTCATCTCCTTTTTACCAGCGCATGCGCTTTCTAGTCTCAAATGCCCCCTACTTAGGACCGTTGTCCTCAACGGACCCTTCACAACTACCTGGTCTCTGTCATTGGGAAAACTTACAGAAAAACCCAATGTTACTCCCTCGGCCCATTTGTGTACACGGCCCTGAGGTGAGGCCCCAACGCTCTCTTCTTTGGGCTGCTGTCATGTTATTCCACCGCTCTTCTATCTCTCTTCGAGAAACAAACGTTTCAGGGAGTCTTGCGGATTGATTTACCGCCGTCCCAAATTCACGTGGCGTAGAGCAGGACCTCGGTGGTCTGATGGTTGATCGCCTCGTTCCAGAGGCCATATTTGAAATTATATCTTTATATTTACACTCGGACTTCCAGAGTCTCAATTGGTTTGAGTATACTAATTGTCTTTGCGGAGTTTTGCCGTCTCTATTTATTCACTTTCACCAACTTAAACCCCTTTAGCACTGTCACCAGCCCGGAGTTACTACGTTTTATACGGAGTTACTTCAAAGTTCACAAGATCTATATGCAAACACAATAAATGTCACTAGCCACTTCACGCATCCCTAAGCTGAAATGACGGCTACAAGTCCAACAAAATTGGCAAGGATATATATAAGTGGGAAATACCTTAATGGTAAATGACGATTAGTTGCTAACCTTACACAAAGAATGGTCATAAAGACCCAACCCATCACGACTAATTCTATCTCAAATTGTTTTATCATCTTGTTGAACCAACTACGTCGTCTATAACACAATAACACACAGTTCACTAGTGTCCAATTAATAATGTTCCCAATGAACGAGATAATACACACAATACAGCACCGGAAAGTCTCATCGGAAATTGTCGATTCTTAGCAATAAAGTAACAAACTAATGTCGTGACTATAAATGCAATAATCATAAACTTCACTTCTCCCGTATTCCTACTAAGGGTGATTGTCCACCGTAATCGTGAACTTCTCAGGTAAATTTCAAGTCGAATGTCACTCATAAGCAATTGAACGTCCCTTACACACCTCGTTTGTTCCGCTGTCAATGGATACGGTAAACTGCGAGTGTACAATGCAACTGCAGTCTCTAATTTTAAGAGTTTATCGTCCAAATCCCTAAAATGTCTTGTTAACCCACACCCCATAATTTAAAGTGAACACTATTTATACTGTTCGATGTTTTTCACAATTGGCTCAGCTATTCTCAATTCACCCTTAAGCTTCCGACTTACAGGACTTTGCGGATCCTGCAGATTGCGCCATGTAAGACTTAAGGTTCGTGACTTTAGGGTTTGTTTAGGCGATTATGATTTTATGAGAATAAAATACAACATTTTACTTCCAACGCATTTACATGAATGCCTTTATTACAGTGTATCTTCTTCTGAAAGAAACAAAAATTTAATGGTTGAGTTAACTTATCTTACCTTTTTCTGTGATACACCCCCCAAGTGCAACAGAGCAAGGACTACCACGATTTTCATTTCTTTATTTTTTGGAACTTTCCTTGTAAGTTGTTTATTGATGTGAATGTCTGGATTCAGTAATAGTTTTATTCTCTTTGCCGGTGTTTAAATACTACTGAACTTGCAAACGAACTCTGATGATTGCGGATATGAACTTTTCAACTTTTCGGTAATACTATCATAACATGCTTTTAGGGAATGAACTTTTGACCTTTTATCAAGAGTGTCTTTGACATTTGACATTTGACATTTGTTTTCTTATTACAGGCTTGGATGATTGGAACTGACGTGTGCTTTTTTATAAGTATGCTTACTTTGAGTATAACATCTCATTCTAATCTTAATCTAGCGCGATTTGCTTTGTTTATCCAACTGATATTAGGATTGAATTTAAAAAATTTACCCAGAAATAATTTGCATTGTCTCCACCTGAGGCCGGTTACTGTTGTTTTTGGAATAATCTTTTCAGGCAGGGCAGCTGCAGGTCCAATCAGTGAGGACCTGTGAGGACATTTTGTTGAAGCTTCACTGATTAAATGGCCTCACTGATTAAATTTCAGTTTGCGTTTAATTCCAACTCTTTTCAATAGGGTCAACGGGGAAATCCAGTTCTTTCCCCATGACAGAATTGAATGAGGACAAAATCAAACACAAAGAATAAAATTTTTCCATTTTTCTTTGATTTAAACCTCTTGTATTCAATGTCAGATATAAATTATCCTGAAACTTCTGCCATTTAAGGCGGGATTTAAGACGGTTTCATGGGAGTGATAAAGGCAATGTTGTAGAATATTTTAAAATCTCAATTCCTCCGTTGACTTCTTTGTATCTTTGTAAGAATGTTGTCAGTTAGGTCATCATCATCTGGTCGTTGTAAAGATTAATGACTTAAATAATGTGGTTCATTTAGCCTTTGTTTGAGGTTATTTAGGTAATTAGTATTGATGTCCTGCAGATCATGTATGATGTGATCTCTCGTCAATGTATGATTTAATAGATGCCAAATTATTGTGAACGTGCATATCTTGTGTGGTTGCATGATGATATGAACCAAACCATTACTGCCCCAATGGCCTTAGCCCCTTCGGGTCTTAGGCCATTGGGCCAGTAATGTCTTGGTTCAAATTGAGATGAATTGAAAAAAAAATGAGAATTTGTTTTACTGCGTTGGGTTAATAAACACTTTTTCTAATGACAGGTCTTACAGCGAAATACATATTAAAAAACAAATGCAAAATACACCAAGCAAATAATATTTATTTTTTTTTCACATCACTGGAACCAAAACTATTGTTATTTCGACTTTTGTTGGATAAGCAATTCAAAAGTTTGAGCTCATTTTCTTCATCCTTATTCTTGTAAAACCCGAAAGGGGCTAAGGCCGTTGGGGTAGTAATGGCTTGGTTCATATCATCAGTTGCATCTTGTTCTAACTCATCATCGTTTTTGTAGTTATTATCAATTTTTATATTAAACTTGGTCCAATCTAAGTTATTTTCTTGATTTAAAACAGACAAAAGAGTGGAATTTAACCGGGCCATCCAATAAGCATTTTTTATGTCATTATGAATGATATGGATGGTTTTATCAAGCATTTTGAAACCATTTGTTTATTTAGGACAAACATTGTGGTTTGTCGGTATGCCTCGTTTTATAATACAAACCGTCTAAAAAACAATAAATTTATTGTTGCGTAAATATAAGTCATGCCACTCTTAATTTAAATTAACACACAATAGTTTTGCCATTGTAATCTCGCGGTTATCGGCAAACCAATCCTCGGTTTTCGAGGAGGGCAAACGAGTACTTTTTTGTATCTTTTTTAAGGTTTAGCCTTCTGCCCAAATTTTGGGTTTTCTTCTTTCACTGAAATGAGTTGAAATCTTCAACAGATTCCTATCCCAGATATGAGGCACCCAAGTGACCCTAAGATCACAAGGATGCCTCCCAGTGTTGTCATATTGTTGTCCTCCATAGGGTGGTGCGAAGGCGGAGGGGGTGGTAGACCACCACCTCCTTACTCTTCATGCTATTAATGGTAGCATCGGCCCCAATTACGACCCCACCGGTGACAATTGCAGACCAGGCCCGTTTCCAAACGTCTGCCCAGTTAATGGCTTGAGTTTGGGACCCCATTAGTATCAACAACAAAAGGCAAGCCTTCACCATCTATTGAGAATTTAAGTTTTATGATTATTATTTACTTAATATTTTAAATTTTACCTTTCAATAAATCCTCAATGTCTCCATCATATCCGGATTCATATTCTGCCATCTACAACCTATAATTATATTAGTTAATTAATTTAATACACCTTACTTTGATTTTTGATTCCCCGCAATATCCAAGGAAATCTTTCTTCTTCAAGAGTAATATGAGAAGGTTACACAAAACATCCCTTCAACCCACCCTGTTTTTATCAGTTCATAAAGCTTATATTCCACTATACATTTTCTTGCTTTAAAAAAATGACTCCTCTTTTCAAGGACATTTGTACTCCACATTAATTTGTTCCAAAAAATTAAAGAACCTACATTGTTCATTTATGAACCACTTTAATAATTGTAAGATTTTGTTCTTAACAAAAACTGCAGATTTTTTGTGGGGGATTGAAACTCTTCTTGCAACAATTTGTTTCTTTCTTTTTCGTTTAGGAGATTTGTGACAGCGCTAGAGCCTTTCTGCGGATATAGCGCTTTTTGTTACCTCCATCTAAGTGAGAACAATGTTCCCACTTAGCGGTTCGTGATTTCCAATAGCTCTCTTGCTCTTTTAATTCCAAAATATTCGACTATATCGGTAAACAGTTACTTCCTCAGATTCACTTTCCACCTATAACTTACGTGATCTATCCAGGGTTTCTAACAAACATTATTCATTTATGTATAGAAAAAATATGTAATAGCAATTTGCAGTATGCAAAAAATACCTAATATTAATTTGCACTGCCTCCAAGTGAAGATGAATCAGTGAGATTATTCATATTTTTGAAACGGTCAGAGGATTTCATTCCCTCTTGATGAATGGCGGTTATGTTAGTTGAAATCCCGTCGGTTCCGGTATCTAAGCCAAATCCAGTGGGGCTGGTTGTTGTTTCAATTGAGGAAATTGAAAGTACTTCACCCCCACAATAGACGATATTAAATTTAGTGAATAATATTCATGAGAAAGAAATACACTATTTCCATCTTAACTTTATACTTTTCAAAAATCCAAATCTTGGTGTTCAGGGTATGATACAAACTAACTGGAACTGGAGCATGCTTTTATACTTGTCCTGTGTTTTTAAATGAAAGATTTTAAAACGTATACAAATGGTTCTTAAAGTACACGAAGGTTGGAAAGACTTTTGATCTCATTGAGGTCAGGACTAACTATTTAAAAATCAAGGCAAATGTTATTCATAATCCACTATAGGATATAAAATTCAAAGACAAAGTTTATTGATGCTTTCTCCATTTCCAAAGGGTCCTGGTGGCCTCGTTGTTTTAATATTTACTTTGAGGCATTTTCATGACAAACACCCCTTGTTGAAGTAACAATAAGAAAGGGTGGGTTTGTTGTGTAGTTGTCGAGATAGCAACTATATTAAAGGGATTTAAGTTGTTTAAATTCATTACACGGATTATCTATTACCTGACCCTGTAGTTCATTGTTCAACTCTGTAGCATTTACCTGTAGAGTATATTTTGATGTAAGTAAAGCATCAGCGAACAGATATCAGAAACTGTAAAGTCGCCTAAACGAGGAAGCACCTCTGTGGATAATTCTATTCCAGACATCATGATGAAAATCATGAATTTCACCATAGATGATGAAAATCATAAAATTATGGAGCCAGTCGTAGTTTCGTCTCTGTTGAACCGGTTCTCAGGGCCGTTCAATACCATTTTACTTTCACAATAAAACATTAAGATGTTAGAGACGTCTTCAAGCAGTTTTCATTGTATGTGATGAACGTTTTTTATCCACATCTTTTGACTCAAAATGCTTATTCTGTAGAAACTTAAGCTTCAATTCATAGCGTTACATCTCAGAATGATGTTGGCGTGCCGTTTTTAGACCATACAGGAGATAGTGAAACAATTAATTCAAGAAGATGGCAAGAAAGACGGGGAAACTTTTCCTTGTTCATATTTTTATTTATATTTAGCCGTTACACTTTTAAAATTTTGATTTTTTTTCTTATTTTTACAACTAACTGAAACGCTTGCTTTCTGTAAATTCCCAACATGTTGACACATTTGTTCGCAATTTCAAATTTATCTCAAGAAGAGTTGCATTTAAAAATAGAATCGTGTCATTTATTTTACATTTCCGAACTGTCGTATTTTTAATAAAACAATTAAACAACATCTCAGGTAATAGTAAAACCATTATTAATTCTATTTACCCAGTACACCAACAAGGGTAACAATCACTTCTTCATGCAACCTCGTCAAATCCCATGAAAAAGTCTAACTTGTGCTGATATATACATTATACATTGAAAAAGCCAACTTGAGCATGAAAAAGTAAACAAATATTGTCAGCCAGTGAACCGTAGTAAATTATATTATATAGACTTGGTAATATAATTAGTATTAAACTAATAATACACCAATAGATAATAGTATGTAGAAAATGAATTTTAATATATTTGTGAGATCTTTCACTACTTCCTCATTATTACTGTAAATGTAAAATAACAATCCATTGAATATTTTTATACCTCATCTACGTAATAAAGTCGTAATAAACGAGTACAAATATTTATTTCCCTGTATTTATTAAGTTTGAGCTTCACAAAATTGTTTTGTTAATCTCCAATAAGTCAAATTTAATAAAATAGCGTTTGCTAGTCCTTCTTTAAGGACCGATGTTGCCTTCTCGTAACCATCCCTCACTGTCTCGGAAAGAATTAAATGTGGGAATGGCTTCAAGGCAATTATATTATCCACCAAATGCTGTCCGGACACTCTTTCTGATCCTGAAATTCAAGATTCACCACTCAATACTTATCAATCCAAATTTCCAAACACTCACTAAAACGTAAGTACAAGTGCATACCTATAAATGTATTAAACAACTTGGCCACCCCAACTGTCTTGATTGCAATAATTTTAGGTACATCATCCCCTCTTGTGGCTAAACTTCCCAGTAAAAGTGACCGTAATTGATTCATATGGAGGTGAAATGCAAACATGTACGGATTTGGAGTTGATAAAGGGTATTCTTCAATTAAATAGAGATCCGACGGTGGCAGCTGACTGGTAATTTCAATCATCTGCAACGCTCAACATTTATATAAGTCCTTCAATATATGTATTTATTATGATCAAATCCAACTTGCCTCATTCATTAGCGTTAGGAAATGCACCTTTGCCCTCATCTCTACAGGTGAATGTTGGAGGGTTTGCAAAACCAATCCTTTCCTTTTTTCTATTGAACACCAAAATATTTGATCTCCTGAAAACGCAATACTTGTGACAACTACTGCTTGTTGAACTTGTTTAATTGTTGGAGCTGGTGACATTGGATTTCTTACGTTGGGTGAAGGGCGGCCAAGAATGAGGCAAAATATTCGTGAAGACGACTACAACAAAAAAAATTCATAAATCCTTCAGATTCTGATCTTAATTCAAATTCACCCTTATCCCAAATACTGCAATCATTTCGTCCAAATTTCTGATCGCAAGATTTGTTCCCTTTGATGCCAATTCCTTTATTGTTTTTTTTGGAACTCCCAATTTCTCCAAATCCTTTAAATCTTTTGTCCCATTAAGAGTTTGTAATATTTTGTCGATTTCCTCTTTGGTGTAATATGCTTGATAATCAAGCTCTGCAAAACGTCGGGTGCAGTAAGGACAAATAACTCTTGAATTCAGCAAAGGAGGATTCATTCTGCTCAGCATTTTATTGTTTTTATACCAGCTAAAAGGTAAAAATAATTTTGAACAAGAAACTAAACGCTTGGGCACAAAGAGGAACGTTGTAATGGAAAACATTGCACAAATTTTAATAGATATAATTTTACAATAAACAATTCCGCTTGTTCTGAGTTCTCACAATTCCCATCATCCCACGAATACAGATTATTGTCTTTATTTTGTTATCCTGATCATTCTATGTTCATATGCAGTTCCAATTGTTTTAATTTCAGAGTATTAATATAATGACATGAATGGGTTCAATGCGCAATGGTATCCAATCATGTTAATATGTCATTTGCAGAAATCATCCCTCGGCCATCGGTACTGATCCAAAACAATCTTTTTTATATGTATTACACAAGCATGTAAAGTTATATTTCAACAAGTTAACAATGGAATTACCGAATTACATTTAATATTTTTACAGCCATTCATGCATTTCTATGCATATTTTTAGATGGACTTTGTTCATTTTTTTTGAAGCTTGGATGGATGTTCCCAAGTCACTGTGTATATATAACTCTTCTTGTTCTATTTTGTTGGAGAAAAAAATTGGTGAAAGGGGTAGGGCGTAACATAAGATAAAAAACTTTGCAATTAAATTGATAATCAAAACTTAATTTAACAGTTCATCCCATGAGGACTAAATTCAAGTTATTTTGGAAACATCAAAAGTGCCAATAAAACGATGTTGCAAGAAAATAAGAATTGGGAAGCCTCAACGTTAACATTTATTACTTTACCGGCTGAGGTATGTTTGTATTTTTCATCTTGATTTGTGATCATTTATTAATACCTTTGATATTGTTGATAGGTCCGGTTTCTTGTGTATCAAAAGTTGAAATCCTGCGAAATCCTTCAATTGAGGTTCACCAACCATCAAATAAAACAAGAGATCGACGAGCACATTGAATTTAAAATCCGTCTTGATCAAGCATATCGAGGATTTCGTAAACTGTTAAGACTTCGAGTAAATTCCTGTAAAATAATGAATTTAACTCATCAACATATTCAACGGGGTCCCTTATTCAGCTTCCCTTCAAAATTGAAAAGTTTAACCTTGGATGGAAACATTAGTCAGATTAATTTACTGAAAATTCTAAACCATTGTCACAACATTGAAGAGTTAACGTTTACGCACGAAACGCTTGGGATCGGGAATCTACTTAGGAGTCAGAGCATTGAAAACTGTTTGAAAACAAATTTAACTAAAGTTACCAAACTAAATTTGCAGCTGCTTCGATATCCTCTGGGAGATCCAAACGAGACGGTGACAAATATGAGTATTCTACTGGAGCTGTACTTTCCTCTTCTAAAGTCATTCAAATTGTATTTCTCCTTATGGGGTTGTTATCTCAAGTTATTTCTATTTTTGCAACGACATTCTTCAACTTTAACCGAGCTGGAACTTCAAGTAGGGGACAGATTGGACGTACGAAGTAGTGGATGGTATTTACAAGCAAATAGAAATGTACGTCAATTATTAAACATGACGCTACTCAAGTCACTGAGGCTCAAGAAATTTAATTTTCGTGATGATGTTCTAAACATGAACAGAAATGCTACTGTCATTTGGTTAGAAGTATTAGAGCTGCAAAAAAATCTTGCAGTGTTACAATTCCATTCACCAGGAGATTTGGAGATTAGTCATCTTGCAAATATCGCTTCAAATAATGAAGCAACCATTTGCGAAATTGTGGTGTACAACCTCAAAAATCCAGTTGTACCGCCCCTACCTGGAGCAGTGTTGCCTCAAAACGCAGTCCAAGGGTATGGGACACTGAATATGTCGATATTTCAAAGATGCTCGAACTTAAAAATAATTGCCCTATCCTGCTCGACAAGATTGAATGAAGGAGTTGAAGTTGCAAGTATCAAATTAATTAACCTCCATTTATTACCTACATCAGTGGAAAGAATACATTTAACAGGATTTCAAATGGATCTCCAAGAAATAATGTTGTTCTCTCGAAATGCTGTAAATTTGAAGGAAGTGCTGCTTGCGGATGCTGGGATATTAATGTACTCTTGTGTTCTTTCATGTTTTCTGAAAAATTGTGAGCAGCTTGAATATCTTAACGTTAGACCTGTGATGACACGTGTAAATGGAGATGCTGCATGGTAC
>JAAOWG010000651.1:0-13404 GCA_036491945.1 Paranurophorus simplex
GACCAAACCGAATGCAACCGTTTTTACTTCACACCTTCGAAATATTACAACTTCCTCCATCTCATTGAGGATCAATTTTCATAGCCATATTGTGTCGGCATTATTTTTAATTTATAATTAGTTTATTGCATGCATATTAAAAGGAAATAGATTCAGGTTTAAAAATATTTCATAAAATCCTAAACTTTTCCATGTTCAATAGCACACCAACATCGGCAAATCCATTGTGCCTTAATAAATATCTTTCTTAAATTAGGTCAGGGTAGGAGAGATCAATATTAATTTATTTATTAGATATTGTTATTGTAGGAAGCCAAAAAAATAAATAAAATAAATAAATAATGTTTAGCTGCATGAAGATATCGTAGAGGCATGAGCATCAGCAATTTTAACATGAACTCGTGTCGATTCCTTAAAATTATAAATATTATGTTGGACCGTTGAAAACCTGTTTGCAAAATTTCATGGAGGCAACTGCACCTTTGGATTGCTTTAAGGTTAAACATGTTTAGCTACATGAAGATTTTTTTGTAACCCATCCATGGAAAGTTGAAACAAACGCTAGCTTCCTTGTAAAATAATGATGAAAGGACCAAGGGAAAAAAATCATTGTAGAAAATAAATAAAACCAAATACACAACTATGCATGTAAACCACACTTTTTTTATCTTCTCAATCCATGAGTGAAATGGTTTTAATTATGTTTTCATAAATGTCAATCCCACGCATGTAAACTTTTTCATTTATAAATTCATTATTGTCATGAAGTAGGATGGGGGTGTTGTTCATCGGAGAAAAGCCAAAAGCAGGGATTCCAATTTCTCGTAAGAATCTAGCATCCGTTGCACCTGGACAAGTTATTGGAAGGAGTTGGATCCCACTGAGGTCACACCCCTTTTTAAAATGAATCCACCATGGGTTATCCAAAGTCAGGGGTGTTTCAGCTATTAATGGTCCCTTTATAATGTAGTCATAACTAATCTCATCCCCCGCTTCGGCACAAACAGTTTCTATAAAAGCTTCTGCATCCTTTTGACACCATTTTGGAGTGATGCGGAGATCAAAGGTGATGTTAATCTCGGGAGCAATGACGTTGGGTTGTACTCCACCCTAAAAAGTGGGAATGAAATGTTCAATGATGTGGAGCCTTTTGACTTTATCAAGTTTTTTAAACCTGTATCATGGTCATATTCACGGTTGTAACATTTCCTAACCCAACTCCTGCCTTTTCCTCACCAAGTTTGGCCTTCTCAGTTTCTCTAAAATTTAGAAATGAGTTGATGATCTTCTGGGATTTTTCTGCGGCCGTGTTTTCAATGAAATGAAGAGCATGTCCGGTATTCCCTTTGATCGTTATGCGAATCTCTACATTTGAGGAAAATATTAGAATGCTAACAATTGAAAAGTAGGATTTACGCCAAAGGGCTCTTTCAGCATTGAAAAGAAGAAAAGGTTCGGTTGGACAGGCCCCACCCTCATCTAAACCAAAGCCTACATTTAATTTCTGAAATTCTTTGGACTTGACGAATAGCATCATTCCCTTGCTGCCCCCAAGTTCTTCATCTTAAATGTAAAACATAATAAAAGCTACATCTTTTATACATTGATAAAATAAAGTGCTATTATAAATAATCGCAAACCTGGAACAAACGTAATGACAATAGTTCTCTTTGGTTTGAAGCCTTTCAACTTTAAACGTCTAATTGCTTCTAAATATTGAATCCCAACGGACTTCATATCTTGGGTTCCTCTCCCGAAAATATTTCCATCTTCATCTTTATACGCCGAGAAAGCATCATATTTCCATTTTGACTGGGGAAAATGTCAATGTAAATATATAAAGAAATAATGAATAGCAGCGTTATTTATTTAAATATTACCTCATCCACAGGAACAACATCAATATGGGAGTTTAGCATGATGGATTTTAAAGTCTCATCTGAACCACGCCATGTTAGCCAAACGGCAAATTCTCCAGGTGGATCAAATTCAATTTGATGAAACTCCAGACCAATTTCCTCACCTTGAGTTTTAATGAAGTTGATGCAAGAGGCTGGAAAACAAAATTATAAAATGTTTGGATGTAAAGAAAGAATATAAACCATAATCAGGGTTTGGATGGACTGATTTAATTCTTAGGTAATCACGAAAACGTGAGACGGCTGGATCTTCTGACATTCTCAACTATGGTTGAATGATTGAATCTGTTGGGTTTACATTCTCTGTAAAATACATATAACGCGTTGGCATCCACTTCCATATATGTAATGTGTATCATTAACTGATATCAAATATGAAACAGCGTTTTAAAGTGCATGAAATTATCAGCTAAATATGTCAAGGCATTTAATAGTTTTTTAAGAAGTTCAAAACACATTGAATATTTTATGACAAAGGAATATCAAAAATCCATTATTTAAAACATGTATCTAATCCATTCCAAATTTCAGTTAAATAATTAGAAAACTTGTAAAAAGTCAAAGGCAATCAATCATTGTCAATTGGAATAAAAAATGCGATACTCAAAATTGACTTACCAATTGTTTGATAATCAAAAATGAAATTGATAACTTGAAACAATTATTATAAACTCAATTTTGGAGATAGTATTTTACATTTCAAACAACAACTCCTCTTCTCACAGTTACATAAGCATATAAGATAAGGAAAAAATCAAAATGAAAACATTTTGCTGTCTTCTACTTTTGGGAATTGTGGGGTTTTCAGTTCAGGTACATATGTAAATCCTCATGCATTGTTACCCAAAGCATTAACTTGTATTAAACAGGACCAATTAAAACTTTCCGTTTACTACGAAAGCCATTGTCCAGACAGTCGTAGATTCATTGTAAATCAACTCTACCCAACGTTAAACCAGTTTGGTGGAATCAACAATGAATATTTTGTAGTGGAATTTATACCCTATGGCAAAGCAACGGTTGGTACAATGACAATATTATTGTGCATTTATTTTATTTACCTGCAGACCGAGTTTGTGAACGGAACCTTTGTTTTCAAATGCCAACATGGGGATAATGAATGCCTCGGAAATATGCAGCATGCCTGTGCTCTTGCCAAATTACAAAAGAATGATTCTGCTGCATTCATAAACTGCATGATGGACTCTTTTGATCCGCCAAACAATGCAGAACCATGTGCAGAGGAATTGAACTTGGACTACACGGAGATTGCTGACTGTTACAATTCTTGGGAAGGGCCAACGCTACTTGCTGCACATGGAATTAAAACTCATGATCTTGAACCAACTCTGTACTACGTTCCTTGGATTACTTATAATGATGTTTGGAATGTGGATGATATGACAGGAAGTGAGATTAATTTGTTGAATATATTGTGTCAAAAATTTGAAAACCCTAAACCAGACCAATGCATAATTATACGTAGTTTAATTTGAGTCACAATAAAGGAACATGAAACATTGAAACAAACATACAATAACAAAGGAAAAGTTTTTAAACAATACAGGTAGTGACGTATTTATCCACGGTCACTTCCCAAGTCCCAAGTTTCTGACGCATTACACTACAACCTGCAAACAATAGGATAATTGTTGATCAACAAACCAAGTTTACTTGCATAGTGAGTTCTAAACAAATATATAAAACATTCCATGTAATATACATACATATATATAATAATATAACTCTTGACGATAGAGTTACAAATTCAAAATTGTCAAACGCATAACTATGTAAAAGGTGATTTAGTTTAGTAATGGCCACAATCAATCCTTTTAACAGATTACGTATAACTTATTGAGATCATTTTCCCACTGATTAATTCCGTTGACACTACTGGAAACATTTTCATAACTCTCAACACAATCGGTGGAATGTCCAGCTTGAATGAGATTCAGATTCCAGTAATGTGTAGCACCTCAAAACAAGCTTAAAGTAGTAGATATGTAGCGCAATAATAATTTCATAGCAATGATGTGGGAGCAAAACATAGGCATACACCATCAACGTATGTGAATATACATCTGTTAGACATTGATGTTGTTTCAATTCGCAACACTATTTTTTGTGGTACTCTCATAAAGAATTTCATGATGCTCGGGACCCAGTCAATTGCCTTGGAGCTTTCCTAACTACAAGGTCTTGGCCAAATAGTTCTTTGTGAAAGTGAACATGGAGGTCTCGAAATCCTTTGAAGCAACGACTCAATTAAATCAAATAGAGATGGACTGTCTTAAAATTCTTAAAACCAAAATTGAAGGTACAACAAATCTTATTTAATTAAATTAAGGTGAATTGAAATAACTGTTCAGATGACGATCAATTGGAAAAATTCATGGAGTTATTAGACGACCGATTCCTATTGCATTTTGTCCGAGGAAGAAAAAACAATGCAGAAAAAGCTTATAAATCAGTGAGTTTTTAAGGAAATAATAATGCAGAATTGTCATTACATAATTCCCCGTATTCCCATCTTTCTAGCTTCATCAATATATTCATATTCGTAGAGAAAAGCATCAATACATCTTTCTAAACATTTTCCCATCTCAAAATGAACCAGAGCATTATTGCATCCGATTATTAAAACATCCTGGATCAAAGGGACAGGTTATTGCTGCTTCTGCCATTGGTGAGTGATGTGACGCATCATGTTATGATTTTGAGTTGAATGTTTCCGAAACATTGTTTAGATTGGTGGCCTCAAATAGAGGAGGTAAAAAATCCTGTGGATTTAGCAATTAGAAAATGCGTCCATTTTCTAGAAGAAATTTGGAATATGGAAAATGCCGAGAAAAATGGTATCGAGGGTATTTTTGACTGTTCCAAACTAGAATTTATACATGTGCGGAAGTTTGCAAAAATCAATTTAGCTCTCCAGATATTGGGGGTGTTTTATGTACGAATGAAGCAATGTAGTATAATTACAATGTACATTTTTTAAATTTATTAGGGAGCAATGCCGTTGAGATATTTAAAAATACATGTTCTCAACGCACCAAGCATCTTTAAAATTGCTTATCGTATTGCCAAAATGGTCGCACCTCCAAAACTGATTAATCGAGTAAGTTATCTTTGCATGCATAGGATTTAATTGACTACAATTGGTACATGTATTCATTATTTAGTTGCAATTTCATGACGGAGATTTAAGTTCCCTTCAAGAACATCTTCCTAAATCAATCCTTCCTTCCAAGTTTGGTGGAGAACTTCTTGACAATGAAGCCTATGATATGGATGTTTTTAAGAGAATAACTTCGCCAGAAAAGGATGAATATTATCGTGATTTTAATAAGTGAGTTGATTTTTTCTGTCTTGAAATAAATCCAATGTTTTTTTACAGAAAACTGGGACTAACTATCTAACGGACTTTGAAGAATTTTTGTGATTCATTTTAATTGTTACAGCATTTTCTACTGTGATAGACAGCGATCTTCATTCGCAAAGTATTTGAATTAAATTTTTTGTATGAATTGTTAAAATAGATTTATTAATTGAGTTGATCGGGTGGAAAAACATTATTTCCGACCACAACCTTACCCTCTGACCAATATTATATTGAATATTATATCTCATACTGCTTCCTTAGTCTGGAAAGGTCATAAATTGAAGGCTAAAGTTGTATAATTTTTTTTAGTATTCGTCACCTTATGTATTGATTTATTTGACATTCACCATTAAATTTTGATGAAAACAATAGCCAGGCTTATCACTGTTTAGTTGAGAGTTGAGAGTGTTATTTGAAGATGACCAACAAGCTGTTGTTCAAAGTTCATAACTCAAGTTCAATACGCATTTTAAGCTTTAGACAGCATAACTCTACATGTATCTTTCTCCTGATTCAATGTGATGTCATCCCGTAAACTTCTTGATAAATGGAAAATCTTGAAGAAATAATAAAAGAGATAAACCCCAATATGACCCAAATTGAGTACGATATATATATATATATATATACCCGTGATCTTGAAAAGTTAAAAAGAATGATTCTGCTGCTTTCATCAATTGCCTGATCATCCTTGTTGCTGCAAATGACATTAAACTCATGATCTTTAGTATAGACGCGGCGATACGTACGGACGATAATTTATCCAGATCATGTCTCAAGTTTCTCACGCATTACAGTGCAATCTAAAAACAAGAAGAATAATTGTTCATCACAAATGTTGAAATTTGAATACTCATTTCTAAGCATGTACAAAACATTCAAGTTAATATGTATGTATTTATGTAACTCTGGATGATAAAATTTCAAGTTCAACATTTCCAACGCATACAAGTTATTTTGTTGAAGGGAAACAATCGCAGATCGCAAATCGCAGATATGCGGGTTGTCGTTTCAATAGATTATGATTAATTGACATTACTTCAGCCTTTTTGATAATTCTCAACGAAATATTTAACATTGAAAAAATTAAAATAACTGTATGAAGTCTTGAATGACATTTGTACTATATTTAATGTAGCATCTAAAACAAATTAAAAGTATATCATTCATTGCGATAAATTGCATACAGTAAATGTGGTGGAAGCAAAAAATTGGCATACTCCGATACACCAACAATATTTATGTAGTAGAAACTACTTCGTACATGTTCGTGTATGTTTAACTGTTGTGCATTGATGATGTTTCAATTAGCAACACAATTTATTGTGCAACCCTCATGAGAATTTTATGATGATGAGTAAATCGAGATTGCTAGGGACTCAGTAATCACTTGCCCTGTAGCTTTGCAAGCACAAGGTCGTGGGAAAATACTTCTTTGTGAATATGAATATGGAGCTCTCTAATAAATCCTTTGAAACAACGACTCAATTAAATCAAATGGAGATGGACTGTCTTAAAATCCTTAAAGCCAAAATTGAAGGTACAACAAATCTTATTTAATTAAACTAAGTTGAATTGAAATTACTGTTCAGATGACGATCAATTGGAAAAATTCATGGAGTTATTAGACGACCGATTCCTGTTGCATTTTGTCCGAGGAAGGAAATACGATGCAGAAAAAGCTTATAAAACAGTGAGACTTTAAGGAAATAATAATAATGCGGAATTGCCCATAAAAGCGTATTCCATTTTTCCAGCTACACCAATATGTTTATGTTCGTAGAGAAAAGCATCAACACATTTTGCTAAACGTTTTCCCATCTCAAAATGAACCAAACCATTATTGCATCCGATTATTAAAACATGCTGGATCAAAGGGACAGCTTGTTTTTGCTTCTGCTGCTGGTAAGTGATCTGATTGAAGATGGAATGTATCTGACGAATGTTTAGACTGGTGGCCACCGGTACAGGAAACAAAAAATCCTACGGAATTGCTAATTACGAAACTCATCCATTTTTTTGAAGAAATTTGGAATCTCGTAAACGCTGAGAAAAATGGGACGGAAATTATTCTTGACTTTAGCAAATTGGAATTTATCCATGTCCGCACATTTGCAAGAATTAGTCTAGCTAGACAAGTGCTGGAAATGTTTTACGTATGCATTACCCTTATGCAGCGAGTACTGTAAATATTTTTTAATTTATTAGGGAGCAATGCCGTTAAGATACTTAAAAGTGCATTGCCTAAAACCACCAATTATTTTTAAAATTGTTTATCGTGTTTTTAAAATGGTAACACCCCCGAAACTTCTTGATCGAGTAAGTTATCTTTCCTGGCAAATGGGAATTGTAATTGACTCATATTCACATATACATACATGTATTCATTATTTAGATGCAAATTCATGACGGAGATTTAAGTTCACTTCAAGAACATCTTCCTAAATCAATCCTTCCTTCCGAGTTTGGTGGAGAACTTCCTGACAATGAAGCCTATGATATGGATTTTTTTAAGAGAATAACTTCACCAGAAAAGGATGAATATTATCGTGATTTTAATAAGTGAGTTGATCTTTTCTGTCATGAAATAAAGCCAATGTTTTTTTTTACAGAAAATTGGGATTAATATAAAGGATTTTCAGGTTCCAAAATCGTTTGCATTCTCAGCGATCTTCAATCGCAAACATATTTGAATTAAATTTTTTCTATGCATTGTTATTGTGAATATTTGTTAATTGTTTATTTAGTTTCATTGAGGTATCTGCAACATATCATTTCCTCTTGCACTTTGCCATATATTAAATAGTTTGTCGCTGCCTCCATGTTAGGATCATAATAATTTGAGGTGGAATAAAAGGAAATGAACAATATAAAGATTTTTTCATCAATACAAGTTGAGTGACGCATTTATCTTTTTCCAGGTGCTTAAACAGGTTTCTGACGTATTGCAGACTAAGGTGCAACCTTTAAGAAATAATAACCAATGCAGACTACAAAAAATTTCTTTGCAAAGATCAAAAGTAGTTGCAATTTTCATTTCAGTATTCAGATCTGAGAATCTTCCAAACGATAGGGCAACTTGATGGAAAAAATATTAATCACCATATTAATTGACATTGCAACATGAATACGTATTAATTTCATTGACATTGCAAGCAAAAATTACACTTGATAACTCTCAAACATAGTTAAGTTAAAAGTATTGGATACAGGCATCCAGAACCAGTTCAAGTCCGTCCAACATTCAACGCAATTAATTTCATAGTATATGGCGAGAGCAAAAAACACGCAATAAGACTTATATTCATGACAAAAAAAAGATCCATCTTGCATCTACAATTGTATTGGAAGTTAATGGTGCAACACAAAGAAATCCATATTGTTGTTTAAACTGGGATTCGCTCAGTCACTTGACCTGCAGATCTCTTAACAACAGGGTCTTGCACAACTGCAGTTTTTGGTTCTTTGTGAATATGAACATGGAGCTCTCTAATAAATGTTTTGAATCAACTACTCAACTGAATCAAGTCGAGATGGATTGTCTTAAAGTTCTTAAAGCTAAAATCGAAGGTACTAAGGAATCCTGTTCAATTAAAACATAATTCCAATTTAAATTCTTCCTCAGATGACGATCAGTTGGGGAAATTCATGCAATTATTGGACGACCGTTTTTTATTCCACTTTGTCCGAGGAAGAAAGTGTGATGTAGAGAAAGCTTATAAAACCGTGAGTTTTACCAACGCAGGCCAAAGTTGTCTTGTAAAGCATATTCCATGTTTGTAGTTACACCAATATGTTCATATTCGTAGAGAAAAGCAGAGACACATTTTTCTAAACATTTTCCCATCTCAAAATGAACCAGAGCATTATTGTGTCCGGTTATTAAAACATCCTGGAGCCAATGGACAGCTTATTGTTGCTACTGCCATTGGTCAGTAAATGTGTGATGCAATGCATGGAAAAGATTAAATGTTTCCGATTGTTTAGACTGGTGGCCTCGAATACAGGAGACGAAAAATCCTGTTGAATTGGCAATAAGGAAAGGAATCCATTTCCTGGAAGAAGTTTGGAATTACGGAAGTGCTGAGAAAAATGGGCTAGAAGTTATTTTTGACTTTACTAAACTAGAATTTATCCATGTTCGCACATTTGCAAAAATCAATTTAGCTTTCCAGTTGTTGGGAGTGTTTTATGTATGGTACTAACAATGAGTTTCGCATCTTTTTATTTAATTCATCAATTTAGGGAGCAATGCCGTTGAGATATTTGAAAATACATGTTCTCAACCCCCCATATTTCTTCAAAATTGCTATTCCTATTATCAAAATAGTTGCACCTCCAAAACTGGTTAATCGAGTAGGTTTAAAAATCCTTTTTATGAGTAATTTACAATTGCATAGTTTAATGTATTCACCTTTAGCTTCAATTCCATGGCGGAGATTTAAGCTCACTTCAGGACTATCTTACCAAATCAATCCTTCCTTCCAAGTTTGGTGGAGAACTTCCTGACAATGAAGCTTATGATATGGATTTTTTTAAGAGAATAACTTCACCAGAAAAGGATGAATATTATCGTGATTTTAATAAGTGAGTTGATCTTTTCTGTGATGAAATAAAGCCAATGTTTTTTTTACAGCAAATTGGGATTGATGTAAAAGATTTTCAGGTTCCAGATTCATTTAGATTATTAGGGATCTTCAATCGCAAACATATTTGAATTAAATTTTTTCTATGCATTGTTATTGTGAATATTTGTTAATTGTTTATTCAGTTTCATTGAGGTATCTGCAACATATCATTTCCTCTTACACTTTGCCATATATTAAATAGCTTGTCGCTGCCTCCATGTTGGGATCATAATAATTTGAGGTGGAATAAAAGGAATTCAATAAGTGAGTTGTTAGGTTTTCTAATGAAATAATTCTAAAGCTGTTTCTGCAGGAAACTTAGGCTAACTTCGTAATGGACTTTCAAATTCTGATATGTTTTGGTATTCACTCGTAAATTGCGTTGCAATCTAAAGTGTAATTACAATGTTTACTTTTATAAATCTCCTTAATATTGATTGATTCGTCAGTATAAATATTGATTCCTTGAAATTTCCAAATAAAGTTTAAAACAATAATCAGGCTTATCTGCCACTGTTTACTTTGTGATTTGGAGAAGTCGCATAGGTGCTCGTCATGTTCAAAGGTCAGAACCCAAGTTCAACAGGATTGACAGGATTGTACTGAAAATCTATTATCTCTGTGCATCACTGCTAATCCAAAAGTAATCTCACTTCACCGGTTGCAGAGTTTTTTGTACATTGTTCATGTTTTGTATGATTATTTGCACCAAGTCTTTTCTCCCATTCACATATGTATGTACATATGTATATACATAAATATTGTATATCTGTAGTCCTCACATAATGCAATTAAGAAAAAGATCTGAAAATGGTTACACTCAAGTTGCCCATATCATTGCAATATAAATAGCATAAGTTTCATGATTTACATGAATGTATTACCCATTAGTCATGTCATTATAAGCATGTACATACAATAGCTGCCAATTTTTTGCATGCAATCCACAACATCCGTTTATTCCATGCTATCATGATATACAAGAAACTGTTCTGATACTATACAACAGAATGTAGCCAGCAACTCATTATCATTCTGACATAATTCTGACATAATCTGTACATGTAGCTTTTAATGTTGTATGGTATTTAGTATGCAGTGTGCAACACATGGAATCCAATGGTTCCAAAACCCCCTCAATGAAATCTATATAAATACTTTAAGATCCTTGGCATTCACTGGGGATAGGATAACTCGGATTTAATTCGGTGATTTAATAATAATCACATTATAAGTTGGGTTTTAGATTTGATCCATTCTTTCTTGCAATTCCTGCAACCCCAACTGTCTCCATTGTTATGAAATGTCATTAAAAAATATCAACAAGATTTCTTTAGCAGAAAGGGAAATAGAGTGTTTGAAGATTTTTAAAGAAATCATCAAAGGTCAGTAGAAGACTGTTTATAAATTAAATTGATTTTAAGCTTGCAGAGGATCCAGAGCTAATATGGTGTAGAGATTTATTAACACAGGAATTTTTACTTCATTTCATTCGAGGAAGGAAGTACAATGTTGATAAAGCCCATCACACGGTAACCCAACCTAAATATTTGAAGGATTTCAAAAGAATCAAAAGGATTTAGATCAAAAAATACTTTCACGTGAGGAAAGTGAAGCATAAGGATTTGTTTTTGCAAATAGTCCCTTCCCTAACGAAACTAAAGGAATGGAAGGTTGTTCAAATTTTAAAACGTCCCATCCAAGTGGCTCAATTGTTGCCCTCACTAGGCCCTGTAAGATATACTTAAATTGTTTAATGGTTGATTTGTATTTGAATTAAAAGTGTGGTGGCCATCCCCTGGTAGTTTCAATTTGGATGATGTCCTTCACAAGGCAATCCTAACGGGAGAAGAACTTTGGAAACGATATGAAGCAGAAGTAAATGGGGTTGAAGTCATTGTAGAATTTACTGGATATAATTGGAGGTACAATGCTGGAACTCTTGATGGAAATTATAATTGCAATAATTACAGACATGCAAAAATGGCAATGTCCATCCCCCATATATTAAAAGCCCTTAGTATTTTCCTCGACGCATTTCCCATGAGGTATCGAAAACTACATTGTATCAAACCTCCTTCAACTTTTAAACTGTTTCATAATCTTGCTAAAGTTTTAGCACCAAAAAAGCTTGTTGATAGGGTATGTCCATTTAATGAGAATACATATAGTTGAATTATAATTTTAATTTTATTATAGATTTTGGTTCATGACCGTGGTTTTGACACCCTTCATGAACACATCCCAAAGTGCATCTTGCCTGAATGGGTTAATGGGGATTTAACAGAGGAAGAAGCATTTGACTTTTCATTTCATGACTCAATTTTAGGGAATGATGAATATTATCTTAATTTCAGAAAGTGAGTTGAAACAACAGTTGAGACGGATCACATTGTTTTTGTTTCAGGAAGCTTTTATAACCTAAAACTTAGCCCCCCCATCAGATACATAAACATATCGTTGGAACGTTTGGCAAGGAATTGATCTGTGCGACTTAAAGATCTCTTCAAGATGTAAAAGGTTCAAAATGTGTGTCATATAGTAGTAGCTTATCACTGCCATCCCAACTGGCTATGGTTTATTTTATTGATATTAAATATAAGTAACGCTTATATAAAGTATACTCTACAACTTGGAATAAATAAAAGAACGAAAGTTTTTGGTGCAAAATGCTATAAATATAACGTTATTTTTAATTCTAGAAAACTTTTAAAATAATTGTAACCATCGGTCATTCTGGACGCCGAAACATTTATTTCCGAATCAACGATTTATAAATTAACTACAGATCAGAATTTTATTGAAGTTATTCTTTTTTTCCATACAACATTTATGGTATGTATTTATACTCAGTAAAATGGAATATAGCATTTCCAACGGTATTTGTACAAATACATAAAACCAAAACGCTGGAAAAATTCAATATCCATCCAATTCGAACCATATCCCATGTCTTTATGTATCCAGTACTGTACACAAGGGTATTGGGGGTTGTTACAATCTACAAATGTAAATCATTACTATTAAACTCTTAATTTGTAATTACCGGAAGCATGAATGCAAATGAACAAGCCACAACAACCGGAAATGTTAAGTACAAGGGATGAATATTCATTTCTTGACTCAACTCTAATAATATTGGAACAACGGTTGAGGCAGTTGCTGCATTTGAAATAAACTCTGTGACTAACGATACAAAAATCATGCAAACAATTTGAATAGTCAAAGGTGACCAAGTCTTCACAAGACCACGAAGATTTTGTCCCATTAATTTCGTCAAGCCGGATGTTCTAGCGGCTTTTGATACAGCAAAACTTCCACCTTACATAAAGTACATCAAGTTAATTTCAGGTACAGAGGGTGGTCGGAGATTATATGCAGTCTTGTTTCTTTAATTTTGTCGTCGAAGGACTCGTCGGTGAATATTTTTAGTATTTTCTATGTGTTCCCCATCCTTTTCTGATATGGAAAC
>JAAOWG010000652.1:0-13376 GCA_036491945.1 Paranurophorus simplex
TACTCACCGCTACAGTGACATGCACAGTTGCAATTTTGACTATCGTCAGCTGGGGGCTGAAGAGATTCGCAAGAACAATCCCGTCATCGTCAGCGAGAAGATCAACAAAATTTAAACTGCTAACAAATCGTCGTATCTTTTCTTTCTAAAAAGCAATCTTTAGTGCGCTCATGATAAATGATTAAACCACATAAGTATATTCAACAGGGAACTTTTTCCCTTTTTTGTTCTTATAACGTCATGTAATTTATAGGTTGTAATTTCTTACGATTATTCCACAAAACCATTTGTAAAAGAGAAAAAAGAGAGATAATATGACTACTGACATCCTTTGTCGATGGTGGAGCCCTCGTTTCGTATCGTATGAGTCCTATAAATACATATTGAAATATGGATTTCTGATGACAATGTGAAGTTCTCACAGTATATATGCAATAAATCCTAAAAGTGCTAAAGAAATTCCGCTCTTTCTAATTTTTAATTAAGGCACGGGTTTATTTCAAATCATTTAGGTTTGAAAATTCCATTTAAGTACATTCAATTATCACTCATACCAAATTATTTAAATTACATTCAGCAGATTTCTACAGAAAGCTTAAAAGCATAAATCAGAGTATCGACCTGCACACTCTCATAAATCTATTTTGTTTGTTAATAAATTTTATTGTTAGTGCCATTTCCATTTATATTTAAAAAGTTTGTCGTTTAACAAAACTTGATACTTAATAAGCCTCATGAGGTACGTGACGTTGTTCGAGGTTTGGCTAGGTATTGTTTTAAACATCAAAAAATCTCAATACCTCTAAAGGTAAAAGCTTCAATTTAAGCACCAAATTGTTGTATAATCTATCAACTAATAACAAATTAATTTTCATAAAAGAAAAACATTCCATAAAAGAAAATGAAACGTTATAAACAACATATTCCTTTACTTAAAGCTATTATTACTATAAGTATATTACTGTATTAAAATAACGAACATTTTACATGTAATCGTATAGGTATCCTTAAATTTCCCGTAAAGCTGCAGATCTGCGTTTGTGTAATAGTAATATGTTGAATTCCATTCTATGTCGATTGTTACTTAACATTTCAAAATACTCTAGATAGTTATGGCAAAAATTTTCAAATGAACAAAGACATTGGTGGCTTTCGAGTTTTCCACTATTTTTCAGGGATTAAGAAGGCGGACAATTGACGAATAGCAGCAGCAGCAATAAATTTACTCCATGAAATCCTTAAACATCCACTTTAAATGGACTTCCTATTGGACAAAAAAGTTAATTAAGAAGTTGTAGTTATGTTATCTGAAGAATGAACGCGGTACCTGGGATATGTTCATCACCCCATTTGCAAATGATGAGATATTCCCCTCGGTCTCTGACCACGTAGTTAACTTGGTAATTATTATGACCCAAGTGCTTTATAAAAACTTCTTCACAGGGACCTTTTGGTCCATACATCCCGACGTACACAATGTTGTTTCCTGTAAATGCAAATACGAGAGTTACAAATTTTTCAACAATATATATATATATATTTAACGGCAAATTAAATGTCATGCTACCTGCATCGGTTGCATTAATGGAGAATTGATTTTGTTTCTGCAAATACGCTTTTTTCAGTCCCATCCCTTTGCAAGTCACTTTGGACGCATCTGACTTGAACAGGGGAAGTACCGGACCTTTAGCATGGTGCTTTGAAATTTTCTGTACAGTTTCAACAACAACAGAGGATGTTTCTTGTGCACCACGTTCAGCGAGATCTTCACCCGCACAAATAACTTTGAAGGGACTTCCAACTGTCATGGTATGTACCAAATTTAAATGAAATAATTTTTTTTTGAAAAAGTTTCCCTTACCAATGTGGTAACCATTGTATTTAACAGTAATAAAATAATCTCCTGGTACTAGGGGCGTATAGCGCACCTGTGATACACATTTATTGATTTAGGATACGTAAAACATTAAAATCCAAAAAAAGTATGAGGAACCTTATATCCTTCGTCAACTTCGGTGCAATCCATCGAAACTTTTGAAGGTCCGTCAATTGTAACTGCAAGATGTCCAGCCCCAGCATTGCAAGTGTCTACAATGAAGTCTGTTTTTTGACCTGTTTTAACATCTTGAAGGCCTTTGCCTTCAGCATGCACAGCAGCAGGATCTGCATCATCTTTTCCAACCTAGTATTATAAACATTCTATAAGTGATGTCTTTGAACATTGACTTTTACTTTCACTCGGAAGGGACTTCCTGTGATGTGGACCCCATTAAATTTCACATGAACATTTTGAATTCCATTTTCTCGAGGAACGTAGCGAATGCTGTAAACATCATCTTCAACCCATGCTATGAAACAATCATCCTCAACACCAGACGGTGATATCAGCTTTGCATCAAGATTTCCTTTTGCTCCATTTTTTCTGACCATAAATTGCGCAGGCTTTCCAGGCTGTAAAGCTCCACCAGTTAATTGAAAAACTTCAACTTTTCGAGCATCAGCAACGGCAGGAGAGATGTATACTTTATACGGGCTGTCGGGTATATGTTGGTCATTGAATTTAATACCGACACGATATTCGCCTGAAAACAAAATTATTTTACAATCATGTTTAAATCTGACCACAAAAGATAGCAATTACAATTCCCATTTATTAATGTCCTTATAATTCATTTTCAATGACAAATTAACTAAACTTTGTATGAAACCTGGCTTACTGCCAACTTACACAATACGGCAAATATTTATTTTTAATATCCATTATGTATTCTAAAAACCCTTCTAATATTAGCTTTCATTTGTGAATGACGCTTTTACTGAAATTAAAAGTTATCCGGTAACTTTTAATTAAGCCACATATACATATGTATGTAATCATCAAATGTTGGTACGACAGAGACTTAATTATCAAGGGCAGTGATTAAATTTATATTTGATAATATATTGTAAATATACTGAACACCACTGCTGGTTTGAAAAAGATTCAAAAAAGACATATTTACCATCTAGTTCACTTTCCATCAATGGGCTGTGAATGTCCATATCAATAGCTGGAGGTATGGTACGTAGCGTAATTTGTTGAAAAGTCCGATAAAGCTTTGCCATATCGTGTAATTAACTTAATTTTTATTTAAGAATGGTAATTGTCCCGATTAAATCTTTAAACGACACGAGCACTGTTTAATATGAACTTCAAAAAGTGTTTTTTAAGCAGTACAGAGCAACTCAACTCCTTGCCATAAACATTAAAGTCAACTAACGTCATTATTGCTAGCTAGAGAAATTCCTTCAAGTGGAGTCAATGATGAAACGGTGTACAAATGCAAACAGACTAGTTTGAAAAGATTATTCAGTTTAATTGTAATTGAATTAATTTAATGCAAAATTCAATGAACGTTTTGTAGTTTTGGGAACCAAGGGATAGTGGTAGTAAGATGAAAGCGAAACAACCATGACTAAAACGACTTTACAACTATTGTCTCATTTTCCACTCTGGTTCTCACGCTTTCACTCAATGAAATATACACAATTCACACCTATTTAATCCCTGTATTACAATCGCATTTTTATGCAAACAAAACTTAAAGATATGCTTCATTTCATGTGAAAATCGAGCAATCAATATATTTACCTGGTTCAGTGACAACGTAGCTCACATAACAAGATCCATCCTTTCTGTCTTTAAAGTCAATCTCAGCCTTACTGGGACCCTGGACCAAAAAAAATATTTTTAAGACGTGACACTAATTCATTGCTAAGTATTCTATTCGGGTGCAAGAGGAATTTATAAGTGCTGCATAAAGCTTGGAAAAATAAAATTTTAACTTTAGTTGTTGTGCTGAAGAAATGAATCATAGGAATTGTGACTGAAATGTGAGTATTGTATGTATGTACCTCTACTGAAATTGCCAAACTTCCAGCGCCAGCTTCACGCGTCCAAACATTGAACTCTGAAGGAATCCCTTGTTCACCACGTTCTAAACCTGGACCTCCTGCATGAACTCGATGAGCTCCCCCATCCCGCAGAGGTCCAACGGTGAATTGAAATGGGGATCCAGGAATGTGCAAATCTTTATAACGCACAGACACCGTGTGAACCCCCAGCTCTTTTGGGAAAAAATGAACAGCATAAAGACCATCTTCAACTTCATTTATTGCAGCATCCTCTGTCACCCCTGCAGGAGATGTAACCGTGGCAGAAAGATCTAATGGCAATATTCCAGGCATTTTGAAAGTAAGACGACACTCTGAGCCAACTTCCGTGAGTGGAACGGCATCACGTTGACG
This sequence comes from Paranurophorus simplex, assembly GCA_036491945.1. Taxonomy (NCBI): domain Eukaryota; kingdom Metazoa; phylum Arthropoda; class Collembola; order Entomobryomorpha; family Isotomidae; genus Paranurophorus; species Paranurophorus simplex. The sequence goes on from JAAOWG010000652.1 coordinate 4,288, forward strand.
TTGAATTTTTTCTCGTTGTCGGTTTGTTCCTTCGCCACTGACTTTTACGGTAAAAGGTGACCCATCCCTATGGTTCCATGTTTCAAATGCACTTGAGTGAAATAAAGCATTAAAAAAACTTACACATGGTGATCAGCGAATTTCAAGTTGATAATGTAATATCCTGGTTCTAAATAAAAATAATCAATATTTATTACAAACCTTCATAATTCCATTTCATAATAAAGATTACCCGTGGGAGTATATGAAATATCAAGTGTTCCATCCTCCTTATCTTGGCATTTGATTTCCGCTTTGCTGGGGCCTTCAATTGACAAAGAAAGTCCACCATATCCAGCATTTCGTGTATCAACATTGAACGTATTTTCTGCATGTGTTGTGCCTTCTTTTAAAGCTAAGCCAGAAGTATGAACTTTTTTGGCATCTCCAACTTCCCTTTCACCAACCATAATCTTGAAGGGTGAATTTTGTATGTGCGTTCCCATCCTCTTTACAGAGACCAAATGTTCCCCTACTTCTCTTGGAGTAAAAGAAATTCCTAACAATACAATTACAATTAGTTTTGAATAATTGATGATAAATGATGTCATAAATAAGGCATACCGATATTTCCACTTGGCAATCGTTTCAGAAAGCATGGTTCTTCCAAGCCAGTTGGAGCGGAAATAGATGCATTCAGACTTCTTAAATCTGCGTCGCTAACCTTTCCAGGGAAAGTAACTTCACTGCAAGAACCAACAGAAATCTGGTTTCGTTTCCGCCCTTCTCCTAATCAAATTTTGATGAAATTAGTTAAGTAATTCAATCAATCATCAAAAAGGTGTTTATACCCGTTATTTTCGTTGTGAAGGGACTTCCTTTAATATTTTTGTCCCCAAACTTTACACTAATTTTATACTCCCCTGGTGCGGTTGGTAAATAGCTGACTGAAACGGTTCCGTCTTTGTTATCATGACAGCTTATTTCTGCTTTACTAGGTCCCTCTACAGCTAAGGATAATCCACCTATGGAAAAGTGCTTGGATGAAATTTAATAATTTATTAATAAATAAAAATGAGAAATTGGAGTCTGCAACAAACCTGCTCCAGCTCCTTTTGTTGAAATGGTAAAGTTACATGGTTCCCCACTGACTCCGTGAGTAAGACCGGACCCATAAGCGGTAACAAATCCACTAACGATAGTGTCGACATGAAATTTAAAAGGGCTTCCTTGGACGTGTTCACCATTATACTTTACGTTGAGTTCATGAAGACCTTCCTCCCTTGGTTCATAACGGATGCTCACCGTTCCATCCCGATTGTCTTCAATCAATGGCTTGTCAATACTTCCGCTCGGCATTTTTATTTCCGCAATAACGTGTCCACCGGTAGTTGGCAAAGGAATATTATGAAGTTCAACGGGTCTGTAATGTGTTGTTGTAGTTGTAGTGCTACGTCTTGTGGTTGTAGTGGTTGTTGTAGTTGTCTGTTGAGTGAGATTTGTGTGATTTCCAGGAGAAGTAGCGTTTGCAGTTCGATGTTGTCTTGCAATTTTTTCTTCTCGAACAAATCCTCCGGTTTCTGCCTGAAATTTTTGTAAATATGCACTGATAAGTTATACAATAAACCAAACTGCACTTTCATCCAACTCTTTACGAATTATAACCTTATTGGCAACAAACCAAGGTGGCCAATCATACCGAAATCCTTTAAGATGCCCATCATTTGGCCAAGGAAATGATGGACCTACTCTATCGGCTGGAATGAACTTTATTCTTGTACTATACACTTTAGCCATTATTTCCTTTCAAATCAGCTCATTGTTAAAGCCGGACCGGTTTAGTAGAATTTCTAGCTATACAAATAAACATGTTTTGTGAAGTTATGCTGAGTTGATGTGCAAGAACACTGAACAACACTCAATTCATGATTTATGTACAATTCCCCATGCAATGTTGGTTAAGTACTCTGATTAGAGGTGTAACTAACTAATCAGCTAATTGCTGACAATAAAGGAATGATGAATGAAATGGTGACTGTATATTATGTAATCATAACCCTGGATCCAGGTATGTGAGAACAATATTACCCAGGACCTAAATTAAATTATCTCACACGAGTGCTTAAGCCTGAGGTTACCTTTACATTCCAAACAATGTTGACCTATTGGATTTGAGTAGTTAAGTTATCATTGCTGTAAAGCATGCATATATATATATATCTAGGTATGTACACATATGCGTTTCCAACAAGGTACACAAAAGTTATGACAGATTTATCTCTTATTAACACTTAGCTATTTGTTTTAAATTACTCACGTATGTAAGCTTTAATGTATTAACAAGAATCATAAAAATATGCAAGTGCATTCCAAAGCTATGCTATATTAGGGTCCTTCAAATTTAGTCAAAGTTAAATATACCTACATATTTATGCATAGCAAATATATTTTTGACTAAAGCATAAAAGAGTAATTACGACAGAAAATTGCTGAGAGAAGAGAGACATTGGCGGAATTGAATAATTACTAAGCTTCTAAAAGCCACGTCTTCCGAGCTTATTTATTTACTTCACTTTTGCTAATATATGTACAACCAATAATGTTAGACGGTTTGAATTAGATAAATGAATGCCAATAGTTTATCAGTCTGGTTAAAACTATACAAAAATGAAGTTAGAATTGAAATGCAAATATGATGTCTATCTACATCATAGAGAATGTATATAAATAAATATATACTTGTTTAAATTAAAACGCTTTAAAAGCTTTATCAATAGCAAATATTTGTAGTCATTAAACAGAACCAAATTAAGGAATATTATGTCTCGTTTCCATATGTATTAACTTACCAATGCTTGAGAACAAACCCTAATTTATTTCAAACTGCTGAAGAGATGAAACGTGGTAAAACTTTGAATAGTAGAAATAATACTTATGTGTCTTGAAAGACTCGCTTCCGCAAAAGCAACGACAAAACTGCAAAGATTGCCACTGTTTCAGTGAGAAAGATCTTATTTAAATGTAAAGTTGAAATACTGAATCCGGATTTAATGTATGTATCTAAACTTGAGTTTCATAGTTTTTTATAAAAGCAGCACTTTGAAATTGCACAACGTAATCCGACAGTAAATCCGTTCCATCCCATCCATCCAACAACCTACATATAACACTTGACTGTCGCAAGATTCTTGGATTCTTTTATAACTTGTTCTCAATAGAATGAGAAGACCAACAAAGATTTTGTATGTAATATGGGAAAGCCAAAAATAAAGAGCTCGTTCGTTTTTTTCTTTTTGAAAAATAAAACAGAAGGTTGAGCATTTTGCTTTATCAATCTTGATTATAATTACTGTGTCATTAAGTCCAAAAAACACACCCTTTTTCAAAGAATGGATAATCCAAGAAGGAGGGATATTAAAAAAAAAAATCAATTTGGAATGAAAAAATAAATAAATAATTGGAAAAACTCAAAAATAACGATACAAGTTGAGCCAAATAACCAATCAATAATTTCGTTTTGGTTCAACTTAGTTTTAATTTAATTTTTGAGTTTGCAAACATCATTTTTTCATTCAATAAATATATTTTGTGCCTTCATTTTTAACAATTTGACAAACTGAAGCTCAAATTGTTGCCGTAAATCTTAGAAAAAAACGATATTTAACCTGCCTTCTTCTGATTTATTTTCAAGTGTGAATATTTTATAAGTCACTGTTTGCTCATAAATATCTTTTAGACCTTAATCGCTGGATTGCATTGCTTAGAAATGTACATGCTCAACAGTTTTGGAGTAAATTCTCGGCTAAACAGATACATACCTCTTAAAATGTATTTTTGCCTTGATAAACGTTCGATAGACTACAACATATAAACAAATGAACGGAAAGAGCAAAATATTTATTGTCGCCTTATCCCTATAAAATGCTTTTGATCAATCTCAATCCCGGTCGCATTTAATTGATGTACCAATGCTATACAATGTACACGTAATGAAGCCTACAAAATCTGTTTAAAAAGACGTTACAGTTAAAAATAAAAATACACCTACTCAAATACAATAAATTTTGTCACGCAACAGTAACGGGGTTGTATTTGCTTTTGCGATTTTTCAAGGTATCAAACGACCAAATATGTAAGACCCACAATCACATTAAATACGAACAAAGAGGTTTTGTTTGGCATTATCAAACGGCGCCTTCATCAGAGAAGCTTTGTCAAAAAGGCTTGAGCAGTGTCAACTCTTTGACAGCACTGCAAAAGGTTAAAGGAATGTATGACAACAAAATGTGAGATTAGCATGTGATCCAATGATGTCTATCTTACATATGATTAAACGAATGAATCATCCAAGTCTAATCCATTCAAAGAATTTCACTGAATACATCAAACCTTTTTCCTGGCATAATTGCATAAAATGGTTTACTTGAATATTTTAACTTACTGTGAAAGTATAAAAGCCATCAGGAACTGGCTGACCCCCAAATTTGACACTGAGCGTGTATTCTCCGACATCTTTCACTGTATAGTAGATCGAGAATGTTCCATCTTGGTTATCATCAACTTCAATATCCACGTCACTGTAAAATCACAATACATATGTATTATCCTTAAGAACAATTCACTTAATAAGTCATTTACACACTTTTGAGCTTATATACATATATGACCAATGCATTCAATGATTCTTTTATGACAAAATCAATTAAATCATTAAGTTAAATACCTTCCGGATGTTGATCTGATACGACAAGTAACAGCACCACTCCCCGCATTTGTTGCATTCACTGTTATGCAATATTCCTGTCCAATATTGTGCGCTTGTTGTTTACCCTCGGTTATTTTACATCGATCTGCCTGCAATACAATGAAATTAAAACCATGGATGAATACATGAAACTTACGTGACCAGTAGCATACGATTGTACACCGAATGGAGAATGGGGTACTTCTTTTCCACCATACTTGACATTAACTTTATATCGACCACAATCGTCTGGGACGTATGTTGCCTTAAATGTACCATCTCCATTGTTATCTGTGATTTTAACTTTCCTTGGGTAATGGTCAGGCCCCTAATATTTAAAATATCAAACAAATTAATGAAAAATCTGCAATTAAATTAAACAGCAACTATTGTTGCTATCTCTTTAACTTACTAGCACTTGAACTTCCAAATCACCGAAGCCAGCTTCAGTCGTATCAACAGTAAAATCAACGGGAATAGAAGCAGGGATCCCTGTAGTAGCCACACCCTTTCCATAAACTTTAACTTTTCCAGGTTCAACCTTGGGTTTGACTTTCATATGGATCGGTCTGTGTTTGAATGTTTGAAGAATTGTTATGTGACTGAATAATTCTCGACGCCATGCACTTACGTATTTGGGATATCTTTTCCGTTCCATTTAACACTTGCAACAATTGGAGTACCTTCTTTTGGTGGTTTATACGTAACATCATAAGTTCCGTCCCCATTGTCTCGTATGTCTGGTTTATCCTTTGAACCCAAAATTTCTACAGAAAGCGGTGCTCTGCCGGCTTTAGTAGCGTCAATTTTAAATGTTTGAGGTATTCCTTCTCTAACATTTTTGGGATCGAGTCCTGGTCCGTGAGCTCGTACTAACGTTGTGTCAACTGTAAAATCTACAGGCACTTTAAAAGGCGAACCTACAAATAATAAAATCAAATCAAATATACTTATGATATGATTTCTTTTTGCTTATCCATACCAGGTATGTCTTGATCTGCAAATTTGATGCTAATATCGTATTCCCCAATTTCAGGGGGAACATATTCAACAGTACATGAACCATCGCGATTGTCTTTGCAGGTCATTTTTGCCTAAAAACATTTCAACAATAAACTTAACCACAGATTTTCATTTTTTTAATGCAAACCTCTGATGGTCCTTCAATTGCTAAGCCTAAGCCACCTGTACCGGCTCCTTTAAACAATACATGATGCATATTAGATGACCACAATAATATTATTATAATGCAGTTTACAAAACTTTATATATGTACCCCTGGTTTCGATTGTAAAGGTATTTGGTTTGTTTACGACACCACTTTCCAATCCTGGTCCAAAGGCTTTCACTTTATTGGGATCACAACCTCGTCGAACGTTGACAGCAAAAGGACTTCCTAATATTGGAACACCATCGTATAAAATATCAATTAGATGGGTGCCTTCTTCAAAGGGGGTGTAACTAATGCGATATGTGCCATCAACCATTGGAGTAATGTAGTTGTCGGTTTTAGCCTGAGAGGGATTAGTTATTGAGCAAGTTACTTTCCCTCGAGCACTTCCATTCTCAAGATTTCGAGTGTCCACCAAAAAATCTGTGGGTGAGTCTGCAAACACTCCTGAAATTTAAAAGAGAAATTAATTTTGTAGGCACAACTACACTGCATAAATACATAAGTACATATGTATGCAATTCAGTTAAAGCAACAACAAGAAATATCAAACAGTTTAATGATATTTTGGTAGTTTCTTAGGTTAGTAAGGCTCAAAACCCACAAATGTATAATTTTGTGATGTTTCACTATCACTCAATATATATGCTAAGAAATATACCATGCGGCATAATCCCATTTCCGGATACTTTAATATTTTTTTGTTCAGCTTCGTCAGAAATTAGAGCTTGGAATGGTGACCCAGATATATGCACATCATTAAAAGTGATATTGATTGAGTAATCTCCAATTTCTGTGGGTAAGTAGGCAACAGAACAGGTGCCATCCCCATTATCAAGACAATTTATTGCAGCTTCACAAGGTCCTTCAACAGTGACCCCAAGGCCTCCTTGACCAGCTCCTCTTGTGTCTATCATAAATTCCGCAGGATGATTTGCTCTGCCTCGTTCAAGCCCTTCACCACGAGCAATTACTCTACCAGCATCATTTTCATTCTCCTGATGATGAATGCACATAAATTTATAAGGGGTTCCAATAAGGGGTTCCCCTCCAATGGAAATGCTCAAAAGATATTCCCCCAATTGCGTTGGGGTAAAATTGACGAGAAATCCTTCTGCATTTGGGATTACATGGGCTTGGACTTTTGTACCTGATGGTGTCGTAATTGAGACTGAAATGTCACCTTTTCCAGTCCCTTGTGTTACCACTTTAAATTGCTGGAGACTGTTGATTGGTACAACTGGGAATAAGGAGCCCCATGAGGGCAGACAAGAATATTTATTTTCACCGAAATTAAATACTTTCAATAAAAGTATTCACTAATAATACTGGTCCGACATGGAAATGAAATGAAAAATCTTACTTGGTTCCAATCCATCCACTCGGATTTTGGAAACGTCGACATGAGGTTGAACGCTAATATTCAGTGGACTGCTTGGGACTTCTTGACCAGCATATTTTACATTCACTTTATAATTCCCTGGTATAGGAGGAGAATAATCCACAGAGTAGGAGCCATCTCCGTTATCAGACAACTCATAAGGTATTTGACGACCAGCTTCGTCACAAATCATTACTTGTAAATCCCCCGGACCAGCTTCTCTGGCGTCAATGTTAAAATGTGTTGGCCTCTTGGATTGTACACCCTTCTCAACTCCAGGCCCAAAAACTTGAACTTTAGAAGGATTCGTGGGCTGAGAAACAAACACCCGATAGGGACTGTTTTTTACTGGAACTCCACCGTAGTTTATCTTTTTTTTTTTGAAAAACAAACATCAATTGATTTATTCCTAAAGTTCAAGATTATTAACCTGTACAGTGTGTTTGGCACCTTTCCTTGGCACATAGCTACAAGAATGTATTCCATCACTGCTTTCCTTTACTTTCACGTCAATTGGGTTATATTTATCATCCATGACCTAGTTGATATAATAAATTTATTTGCGCTTTTTAAAGTAAAGATAATATTCTCTTACAATGACTTCTAGTGGAGCCGAACCAGCCCTCTTCGTGTCCACAGTGAACTCACAGGGTTTATTGGTAACACATCCAGTTGGCTGTATTCCAAAACCATGGCACTCCACCTGCGATCAAGCATCATATAATTTTATAACGATCATAGAAATCTAAAGCACCAAAAACTTGGCTTATATATAGATATACTTACAAATTCTGGGTAGAAATCTCCTTTGGGTACAATATTTGCAACGTAAGGTGATCCTGATATGAAAAGAAATATGAAAATAGGCATTTTAAATCCTCTTTATATAGAGCAACAACGAACCAGGAATGTCTTCATTGTCACATAATATATGCACTGCATAATCCCCTGGTACAGTAGGATGGTAACGGACATCTGCTGACCCATCACCTTTACAAAAAAATCACAAACGTTAATACCACAAACATCTTATTCCTTTCACACCTTCATACCATTATCATGGCAGTCGATTTGAGCTTGTGATGGACCCAAAATACTAAAACCTAAAAAGAACAGAAGCAAGAATAAATCTAATGAAGAAAACATGAGACAAAAATGATATCACCTAAGGCACCAGTTTCTCCATTAGTCTCTACCGTGAAAAGAGCTGGATACTCAACAATACCACCTACAAGACCTAAAGTGAATAGAATTTACAAAATTTAATTCCAGAGCATTGATTTGCTAATGCAGAATAGAAAACGGAAAGATTACCTGGTCCATAAGCTTTGATAGCAGATTCTTTATAAGGTCCAACATTTACTTCAAAAGGAGAACGAGCAATTTCTTGACCACCATAAGTTATCATTATCACGTAGCGGCCTTCCTTCTACAGAAAGAACCAAACATTTATTTTTTATGAACTGCTCACAATTTTCATATAATCAAACAAAGGCCGCTGACAACAAAGTAATAAACAATTACGGTAAAAAAAGCATAATAATTAACGTGTCCCGTGAGTGAAAAATAAGTGAAAGGCTGCACATGTATGTACTACTTAAGTGCTCAGTTTTCAGGAAGAAAATTATATTAAGGCGTATGTACTGGAATATGCAAACTCGTAAAAGCATACATCACCATATTAAGATCGGATCGTGTCTGAAGCAAAAAGTTCGACTTTCCTCCGCTACGTAGGCGCTACTGTCGATTTCTCTTCTTCGTTCAGAGCGCTTAGCAAGAAAATTACTAAGCGCTTTAAATTGAAAATTACTTAG